>WOXC01001006.1:0-247421 GCA_011680675.1 Gymnobelideus leadbeateri
AATTTTAAAACCTCGAATTTCAGATCCATTTCCTTCCTCCCTTGTCACCCATTCCCTCTGGGAAGATAAGCAATTCAGTATGTGTTGTACATGTATAGCTATGCAAAACATTACCATAGTAGATATATTGTAAAAGGCTGCTTATAATTCCCTCCCACCCATCCCACCCCCTACCTGGTCCATTCCCTACTTTGATCCTATCCCTCTTCTATAGTAGGTGTCTCCAACCTCCCCTCCCCCCAGAATGCCCTCCCCTCCATCATCCCTCTCTCATCCTCCTTCCCCCCACTCTGCTGCAGGGTGAGATATCCCATTTAGTATGTATGTCATTCTCTCCCTGAGCCAGATTCAATGAGAATATGGTTTTGCCTACCTATACATTATTAACAAATGTGTACAATTCCTTATATGTACTATAAGGAAATGAACAATTTATGAAAATTATATTTGTTTCTTCTGGTCTGCCATCAATGAAAAAAATGAACAGCTGTATTTCTTGGTATGACGTATCAATTTTTTTAGTGCAATTGGCATCTAAAATAAAATTTCTATATGTTCTTTAGACTTATTCAGAAACAACTTAGAGCTGTCTCTTGGTAGAATTGTTTTTTTTTTACCTTCTTACACTCTCATTGTCTCTTAAAGGACTTCTGTTCTACACCATTTTCTCTATATATTTGGAAAACCTAAGTAAGGTTTGAACTAAAACCTATAATTTGGAAATGGATAATTATCTCAGAAAAGTCATAGTACACTCAGCTCTTTATTTTTTAAAGATAATCTACCATGCCCCTTTCTTAACCTCCCTATCCCTAAACAGACATGCCAGCAGAGACTATGCTAATAGCAATGCCAAGAGGAAAAATAATTTCAGGGTAACATATAAAGCTAAGGAGAGAAAAATTCCCAATTATGGATCTAGAACTGAAAACTTAACAACTATTCAATGCCTTTTTTTGCTTACTTTGCAATCTGTACCTAGCTACTAAGTAGACTGGAAAGGGATGTTTGACATTATAGAATTAAGCAAGCAATAAGTCAACAATCTTTTCCTTAAATGATTACTCTGTCTGAAGAACTAAGGGTCCAAGAAACACAAAACAAGCTTCCATGAGCTTATACCCTAATGGACCCAGCATATAAACAACTACAACTATGTATATTTGATAGTAAATGGAAGATAGTCCCTATTAAGGTGAGCTGGAGAAGGAATGGCAAACCATTTTGTTATCTTTGCCCAAGAAAACCCCAAATATGGTCATGTAGAGTTGGACACAACCAAAATGACTGAATAACAATAAAAGTTTGATTAGTCTAGTACTGAATAAGAAACTTTATGTAATACAGTCATATTTCTTTATTATTTTGACTTGGCCAACCAATTAGCAATTAATTTTTCTCCAATTATTTGGATCAGTTTTTATTTATGGGCAACGTGTTTTATAATTGTGTTCATAGAGTTCCTGTGTATATATCTTGGGAAGTAGACTTCTAAATATCTTATACTGTCTTCAGTTATTTTAAATGGAATTTAAATGGAATTCTATCTCTTCCTGCTGGCTTTTGGTGATAATATAAAGCAATGCTAATGATCGGTGTGGACTTATTTTATATTCTTTAATTTGGTTAAAGTAGTTCATTGTTTCAGCTTAATTTTTTTTTTTTGTTGAATCAGATTCTCTAAGCATACTATCATATTGTCTGCAAAAATAATACAAGTGTTTTTGTTGCCTATGCTTATTTTTTTCATTTTATTTTTGTCTCATTTCTATAGCATTTCTAGTACAATATAGAAAAACAAAGGTCATTATGCTTCACTCCTGATCTTATTGTAAAGACTTCCAGTTTGTTTTCATTACAGATAAATTATTCCTCTTGGTTTTAGATAGATGCTACTTTTTTTTTCTATTGCTTTGCTTTCTAGGGTTTGTTTGTTTTTTAAACAGGAATGGTTGTTATATTTTCTCAAAAAAAATTTCTGCACATGTTGAGATAATTATATAATATTGCTTTTGTTATTGATAATTATGCCCCTAGTTTTCCTACTATTGAACCAGTTTTGCATTCCCAGAACAAATCCTACCTGCTCATAGGGTATGATCTCTGTGATATATTGTTGTAACCTTCTTGTTCACATTCTATTTAACATTTTTACTTCAGCATTCATTAGGAAAATCGGTCTGTAGATTTTTTTATCTATTATCGCTCCTCCTGGTTTAGGCATCAAAACCACATCACTAATGGAGAAGCAATTTAGCAGAACTCCTTTACCTATATATTTTTTTTCAAATGGTCATGTAGTACTAGATTTGATTGTTCTTTAATTTTTGGTAAATTGTAAATTTTGTAAATTTACTTGTAAATCTTTCTTGTCCTATTTCTGCCTCTTTTTTAAAAGCCTTACTAAAAGCTTACTCATTTTCCCCCCCAAAATAGAGCTGTTTAAGCATTCTATTTCCACTTGTGTAAATCTGGTAAATTTATATTTTGTAAATATTCATCAATCTAGTTTATTGGTTTTATTGTAGGATATTTGGAAAAAGAACTTTTAATAATTTCATTGATTTTTTTTCTTCTTGGTAGAGCATTTGTGCTTTTTTATTTTAGATTTTAGTAACTGGCTTTATTTTCCTTATTAAAGATCAAGTTACCCGATAATTTATTTTATTATATTCTTCTCACCCCAGCACCTGGTTTTATTAATCTGATGATTTTTTTTACTTCCAATTTTATTAATGTCACCTTTGATAGCACTTTAAAATTAGTATTTAACTGGGAGTTTGTTTTTCTTTTTTTTAATTTTTTATGTTTATTTTTAGTTTACAACATTTATTTCCACAAGATTTTGAGTTACAAATTTTCTCTTCGTCTTTCCCCTACCCTCTAACCCAGAACAGTGATCTCACTGAATATTCCTTCCCCCAATCTGCTCTCTCATATATACTCCCTCATTCCCCCTCCAGCTTCCCAGTAGGGTGAGAAGGATCTCCATACCCCAGTGCATGTTTATAAATTACTAATAATAATATTTTTTTAATTTGATTTTGAAACTAAGATAAGCAATTCAATATAGGTTGTACATGTGTAGTTATGCAAATCATTTCCATAGTGGATATATTATGAAAGACTAACTATATTTCCCTCCATCCTATCCCATCCACAACTGTTCTAATTTCTACTTTGACACTGTCCCTTTTCAAAAGTGTGTACTTCTAACTAACCTCCACCCCAATCTGCCTTCCCTTCTATCATCCCCTCTCTTATCCCCTTACGCCTATTTACCTGTAGGGAAAGATACCCAATTAAGTATGTATGTTATTCCTTCCTTAAGCTATACTCAATGAGAGTAGGGTTGACCCATCCACTTTTGCCTTCCTGTTCTTCCCCTTTATTGTAACAGTTTTCCCTTGCCTCTTTTATATGAGATAATTTACCCTATCCTGTCACCCCATCTCCTCTCATTATATTCCTCTTTCACTTCTTAATTTTATTCTTTAAATATCATCCCTTCCTATTCAATTGATTCTGTGCCCTCTGTCTATGTATACCTGTACACATATATACACACACACTCACATATGTATTCATACGCACATATATACCCTCCTATATAGACATATATGTATATATATATATATATATATATATATATATATATATATTCCCTTCAACTATTCTCATACTGAGAAAAGTTTCATGAGTTACAATTATTGTTTTTCCATGTAGGAATGAAAATAGTTCAACTTTGATAAGTTCCTTATGATTCCTTTTCCCTGTTTATCTTCTCATGCTTCTCTTGATTCTTGTATTTGAAAGTCAAATTTTCTATTCAACTCTTGCTTTTTCATCAAGAATGTTTGAAAAGCTCTCTATTTCACTGAATGACATATTTTCTCCTGAAACATGATACTAAATTTTACTGGGTAAGTGGTTCTTGGTTTTAATCCTGGCTTCTTTGACTTCCAGAATATCATATTGCAAGCCCTTTGATCCCTTAATGTAGAAGCTGCTAGATCTTGTGTTATCCTGACTGTGTTTCCACAATATTCAAATCATTTCTTCTTGGCTGCTTATAATATTTTCTCCTTGACCTGGGAACTACAGAACCTGGTTATAATATTCCTGGGAGTTTTCTTTTTGGGATCTTTTTCAGGAGGTGATCAGTGGATTCTTACACCCTCTATTGTGCCCTCTGGTTCTAAAACATCTGGGCAATTTTCCTTGAGAATTTCTTGAAAGATGATTTCTAGGTTCCTTTTTTGATCATGGCTTTCAGGTAGTCCAATAATTTTAAAATTATCTCCCCTGGATCTATTTTCCAGGTCAGTGGTTTTTCCAATGAGATATTTCACATTGTCTTCTATTTTTTCATTTGTTTGGATCTGTTTAATAGTATCTTGATTTCTCATAAAGTCACTAGCTTCCATTTGCTCCAATCTAATTCTGAAGGAATTCTCTTCAGTGAGCTTTTGAGATTCTATTTCCATCTGGAAAATTCAGCTTTGTAAGGCATGCTTCTCCTTTTTGGCTTTTTGAGCCTCTTTTGCCATTTGAGTTAGTCTATCTTTTAAGGTGTTATTTTCTTCAGTCAGGTTATTGACTCTCTTTTCATGATTTTCTTGCATCATTCTCATTTCTCTTCCCAAGTTTTCCTCTACTTCTCTTACTTGGTTTTCAAAATCCTTCTTGAGATCCTCTATGGCCTGTAAGCAGTTTATATTTTTCTTGTAAGCTTTTTGTGCAGGAGCTATGACTTTTTTGTCTTCCACCCATTCCATGCTTTGATCCTTTTTGTTCCCAAAATAGGAATCTAAAGTTTGACTGCTGTGCTTGCTTTGCTTCCTTTGCTTGCCCATGTTGCCACTCAATTCCTTGACTTTTGAGCTTTTTGCCACAGTAGAACTCTGCTTCTAGAGAGGAGAGTTTGGACCCAAATTTCTGGGGTTTTTGCAGCTGCTGAAGCTATTAGTTGGGTGCCCTCTTTAAAGCCTCCACAGGCTCTGGCACCTGGTTACACACCCCAGGACCTCCACCTAAGACAGTGATTCCAGATACAAGGAGGTTAAAGGAAGAGTGATTACCCCTCAGACTGGATGCTTGGTACCCCTACAATCTGCAGTCCAGGAGCTCTGAAGAAGCCATATGGCAGTGGTCCAGGGCACCTCCATTACTTCTCGCCCCAGGGGGCAGGGGCTGGGCTGCACTGTCTCCCCCAAGTTCCAACAGAGTTCCACATTGATCTTTTACTTTGTCCTTGGCATTTTTGCTGTGATATTTCTGGGAACCTCCACTGCTGCTGGTGATCCACTCTCCCGAAGTCCACTTGAGCAGCTGCTGGTTGGAGCCACCCTTGGGCTAAAACCACAGGCTTACATGGGGCTGAACTCAGCTCCCAGCTCACTGGGATGCTGGCCTGCTGGCCTGCCAGGGTGCCTTCAGTGGGAGATTTGTTTCTCTCTGTCAATCTGTGGGTTCTGTAGTTATAAAGTTTGTTTAGAGTCATAGTTTGTAGGTATTCGAGGTGGTTAGGGGGGAGCCCATGGAGTTTTCCTGCTTCTAAGCTGCCATCTTAGCTCCACCCCTTCATTTTTTTTCCTACTTGCTTTTGTTGCTGTTGCATATACAGTTCATTGATTTGTTCTTTCTTTCTTTTATTGCTGTAATATTTTAGAGATGTAAATTTTTCCCTAAGTACTTCCCTAAGTACATCATACAAACTGTGGTATGTTTTCTAATTGTCATTATCATTAATGAAATTATTGATTGTTTCTATGATTTGTTATGTGACCCACTCATTCTGAAGGATTAGATTATTTAATTTCTAATTAGTTTTTAATCCATCCTTTAAAGGTCTTTTATAGAATGTATTTTTATTGCATTACTGTCAAGGAAAAAACATGCATTTAATATTTCTGCTTTTCTTTGTTCATCTGCAAGGTTTTCATGCCCTAAAACGTGGTCAGTTTTTTTTTTTTTGAGTTACAACTGAGTAATTCCTTTGTATTCCCATTCAATATTCTCCAGAGCCCTAACAAGTCAAACTTTTCTAAAATTCTACTCATTTCAACTTCTTTCTTGTTGTTGTTGGGTTTTTTTATGCTTAGATAACATAATTAAGCAAATATACAGATAAAGTATATATCCAGGTAATTATAAATGTTTATAGATAAAAATCCTAATTACTGGAAGGGAGAGGACAATAGGAAAGTCCTCATTATGGAAAGCAATATCTGAACTGAAACTAGAAATAAACAAGAATTTCCAAGTCAAAAGGAAGAAGGGAGGAGATAGGTAATTATATATAATAAGTAGCTGAGATATGATTTTAACTCAGGTTTCCTTGACTCAAGTCCTTTTCTGAATAGTGGATAGTCTGTAAAAAGGCAAAGGGGTAGGAGATGGCATATTTTATACAGGGAATTTTTATGGAGCATACTATAATGAATACAGGGAACTAATGTGTAATGACTAAAAGTAGGATAGATCAAAATCATGAAAGACTTTAAATGCCTCACCAGCACACTTCCATCCTATGCTTTAAGGAAGATAGTTCTAAAAATTTGATGAAGGATGTATTGGAGAGGCAATGTTCCCTCAGTATGTTCATATCAGACCACTATTCTCACTCACTCCCACAGTAATTTTACAGGATCATTTCAAAACCAGGCATGCGAGTGCTGCCAACCAAGGGCACAAGTTTTGAAACTGAAAAAGAAATGCCTCCATTCATTTTGGAGTTATATGTTGAACTCCCTTTACTATTTAGTCCTTTCTGTTCCCCTAGTTAGTTCTTGCAAACATGTGTCAGGTGACTGATATAGTCAAAATAGTATTGCAGATCATATTTCATAATTTTTTTCTTTTTTTTTACAAATTTTCCACCATATTCTTCTTAATAAAATACAGGTTGGGGGGCGGCTAGGTGGTGCAGTGAATAGAGCGCCGGCCCTGGAATCAGAAGGACCTGAGTTCGTAGCCAGCCTCAGGCACTTAACCCACACAAACAAAAAAAACCTAGCCGTGTAACCTTGGGCAAGTTACTTAAACCCAATTGCCCTAAAGGGGCGGCTAGGTGGCGCAGTGAGTAAGAGCACCGGCCTCGGAGTCAAACCTCCCCTCCCCTCAGAATGCCCTCCCCTCCATCATCCCCTCTCTCATCCCCCTTCCCCCTACTCTCCAGCAAGGTGAGATATCCCATTAAGTATATATGTCACTCTCTCCCTGAGCCAGATTCAATGAGAATATGGTTTTGCCTTTTTGCCTTCCTGTTCTTCCCCTCCCCTGCAGCCACTTCCCCTTGCTTCTTCTACATGAGATAGTTTACCCTACCCTGTCTGTCCCCATCTCCTCTTGCCACTTTCCTCTTTTACCTCTTAACTTCACCCCTTAATTATCATCCCTTCCCACCAAATGCAACCTGTGCCTCTATCCATGTATAACTGTAAACATATATACACACATTCACATATGTATTCATATGCCCATATACCCTTCTTCCATTATGTTCATACTGAGAAAGGTTTCATCAGTCACATTGTTTTTCCATATAGGAATGTAAATAGGTCAACTTTGATAAGTTACTTTTAATTTCTTTTCCCTGATTGCCTTCTCAGGCATCTCTTGCTTCTTGTGTCTGGATGTCAAATTTTCTATTCAACTCTGGTTTTTTCCTCAAGAATGCTTGAAAGTCATCTATTCAACTCAATAACCATATTTTCCCCTGAAACAAAATACTCAGTTTTGCTGGGTAGGTGACCCTTGGCTTCAATCCCAGCTCTTTCCCCTCTGGAATATCATATTCCATGCCCTTCAATTGCTCAATGTAGAAGCTGCCAGGTCCTGGGCTATTCTGATTGTGTTTCTACAATATTGAAATTGTTTCTTCCTGGCTGCTTGGAGTATTTTCTCCTTGATCTGGGAATTCTGGAACCTGGCTATAATATTCCTGGGAGTTTTCTTTTTAGGATCTTTTTCAGGAGGTGATCTGTGGATACATTCAACCTCTATTTTGCACTCTGGGTCTAAAACATCAGGGCAATTTTCCTTGAGAATTTCTTGAAGGGTGATTTCTAGGTTCTTTCTTTGATCATGGCTTTCAGATAGTCCAATAATTTTTAAATTATCTCTCCTGCATCTATTTTCCAGGTCAGTGGTTTTTCCCATGAGATATTTCACATTGCCTTCTATTCTTTCATTTGTTTGGATCTGCTTAATAGCATCTTGATTTCTCATAAAGTCATTAGCTTCCATTTGCTCCAGTCTAACTCTGAAGGAATGAATCTCCTCAGTGAGCTTTTGAGATTCTTTTTTCCATCTGGCAAATTTGGCTTTTTAAGACATTCTTCTCCTCATTGCCCTTTTGGGCCTCCTTTGCCATTTGAGTTAGTCTATTTTTTTAGGGTATTGTTTTCCTCAGTCAGGCTGTTGACTCTCATTTCATACTTTTCCTGCATCTTTCTCATTTCTCTTCCCAATTTTTCCTCCACTTCTCTTATCTGCTTCTTAAGGTCCTCTATGGCTTGTAACCCACTCATATTTTCCTTTGGGGCTTTTGGAGCAGGATTTCTGACCTCAAAGTCCTTCTCCTGTTCCCTGCTTCGATCCTCTTTGCCCCCAAAATAGGAGTCTAATACTGCATTTTTCTGTTTATTTTGTTTCCTTTGCCTAGGCATGTTGCCACTTAATTACTTGACTTTTGGGCTTATTGCCACAGTAGGACTCTGCCACCAGACAGGGGAGCTTCCTTCCCGAACATTGGGGTTTTCACAACTTTCGGTTCTGGCAAGTTGGATACCCACCCCAGACCTTCCCCCAGATCACAATCCAGATCCAGGCAATTTAAGGCAAGAGAGATTAACCCCCAGACTGATCGCTGGATCTCCCTACAGTTCGCAGGCCAGGAGCTGATTTTGCCACTGGAGCTGCAAAATGGTGAGTGTGCTATGTCTCCTCAGTGGCTTCTAGCGCCCAGGGGAGGAAGCCAATGTGTTCCCAAAATACTGGTCCCAAAGTCCATAGGGCACTAACCTCTTACTTTTCCTAGGCATGTCTGTGTTGATAATTCTGGAATCGCCACAGCTGCTGGTGTTCTGGGGTCCCTCCAGCCGACTGCTTGTCTGGCTGTCCTGGGGCTAAAACCGCGGCTCACACTGACATGGGCTCGGCTCTCCTCACTGGGCTGTCAGCTCCCAGAGTGCTGTGCTGGCCCTCCCTGCAGGGCTGCTGGGCTGTCCTCAGCGGGAGGTTAGTTTCTTTATGTTGTTCTGTGGGTGCTGGGGTCCCAGAAGTTGTTTAGAGTCCCCTTTTACATAGTTTTCAAGTGGTGTTGGCCAGAGCACCTTGGAAGTGCTGTTTCTACTCCACCATCTTGGCTCCCCCCCCCCCAAAAAAGCATATATAAAAGTCCTTCCAAAATTGCCTTAACCAGAATTGCAGTGGCATTCTGAATGGCCTATGATAGTATTGCCATTTGTCCTAAACAGCAAAAGAACTCCTTTACAGATGTACCAATTAGGAAAAGGAAGTCCTAGATTTCTTTGGAATATACCAATCAAAAGATAAAGACAAAAATTAACCCAGGAGATATTAAACAAATTCCTTTGTTGCGCACGACCTGCATTCATAGACTCATTGGTCCTTCTAGGTGTTTTCATCAACATGTTCTGCCTTATCTCTCTGGAAGAAGTCAACCAGACTGCATCAAAAATGATAATCATAGTATTGATAACCAGACAGGGCCCTATCCAATTCAACGATCCAACTCAACAATGTCTTTGTGAAAACAACAACAACAACAATAATAAATATCTAGTATTTACATACTACCTTAACATTTGCAAAGTCTTTTACATATCTTATTTTAATTCTCACAACACTGTGAGATCGATACTATTAACATTCCCATTTTATAGGTAAGAAAAATAAATAACTTATTTCATATAACTGGAAGCCTTGGAGTAGAGGTTTAATAATCACTTGTTGAGGATATTATAGTGGGTTTTGCTGTTCGTATAAAGTTTATATGATATGAGATCGAAGGTTCCTTCCAACTCTGAAATTTCAGGTTTTTAAATCAGAGATATGTATATATGAATAAAATGATACACATTTTTGTTTATTTTCCAATAGAAGAAAAGGGCTGTTTATAAAATGAAAATATCATTGGGATATTTCATGTTTGGTGATATAGTAAGAAATTTTGTAATGCATATATAGTGAATTAAAAGTAATCCTTCTAAGGAAGTCTATCTTAGGTAAAAATTGGTTGATTTTCTATGTACAAATTCTTCCAACAAAGCATGTAATGTGTTCTATATTTTATCACTTTAAAATGTTCCCACTATGGAAATTCATTGGCAGCTTGTTGGGTGTTATAGAAAGAATGTTTTCAGCTAACCAAGTATATCAATGTGATATGCAAATGTGGAGGAGAGAGGAAGGCAGATCATCAACATCTTTAATGTTACTCAAAGAGAATGAGCATCAATCAAATGAAATTTTAAAACCCTATCATTTTATCAGGCCAACACAAAAAACAAACCAACCTGGTCTCATATTATGACAAATGTTTGGATCATTAAGGAAGATTATACAGAGAAAAGCAGAAAGATGTTAAAACACTTATATGAATGAACTGTTTTAGGCCCCCTCATATTTCAAATATAACACAGGGTTCTGATCCTATTTTTTACATTTTTTTCAAGTTGAAAGAGCATATCCCCTTCCTTTGGTCATAATGAATTTCTGGAAACCATGCCATAAAGTAGATTACCATAAAGTAAAATATAGTTTTCATTAGCAACAACGTTATAAACAGAAATTGTGTTTCTTTCCAAGGACTAGGCACCAATAAATCATTGATATAATCAACAAAATACCAAAAAGCAAAGGTACCATAAAAATAAACCTCTACAATGCTGTAAAATGGGAAAGAAGCATGTTCCCGGAGTCCAAAAGAAGGAGCATCCATGTAACATAATTGATTATGTAAAGGGCTTCAACATATAATAATATGACTTATATAGAATATCCAAATACAGCACTATCATATCATGAATTTGTCATCTGCAAAACATGCTAGCTATAATAAACATTAAAACACCTAGAATAATTTTGTTTACCTTCTTAGAATTAAGAAAGCCTCTGCAAATGATATGGATGCCCCAAATCTAAAATGACACATTTGAGGAAGCTCAACTAGTGTCTACTTACTCTTTTGATAAATCTCTCCAACCCAAGCAAAGCCATTCAAAAATTTTCCATCTGCTACAAAGTTGAAATCGGTGTTTAAAAACATACATATTGTGATATTTAAATATGTGAATGCTTCAATAGGGATTTGAGATTGGAAGGTTTGGAGAGCAGAAATCTTTTCACTCTGGTTCTTTGCTTTGAGTCTTCAATATCAACTCTTATTTCTCCCTCCCAAAAGCACTAGATCAAAGTCCTGATAGAGATTTTTTTTTTCTTTCACAAATACTGTTTACATTATTATTATGGAAGTGGGTTGGAATGAGCACTCACCCTACATTGCTTCAGTGGTGGACTAAAGTGTTCATATGCTGGATATATTGAGTATGTGTACAGTCAACATAGAGTCAGAGAATCTGTGTTCAAATCCTGGTTATGCTACTTGCTAGCTGTGCGAATAAGGGCGATTTATCTCTTTTCTATGAACCTTAGTTCAGAGAGAGGGTAGGACTAGATGACCTTTAAGGTCAGTTCTAGGTATAAATTTGTGAAACTCAAGGTAAGATTATTTTAGAACAAGCAGGTGACACCATCTCATTGTTCTTCTATCCTCCCTTCCCATTAGATATCAGATAAAATGTGAGGAAATGGCAATGGAACTGGAGGAATTGTCATAAAAAGCAGCTGGAATTGATCAAATATATACAAATCCATGTTTTGCTAAAAGCAGCTTTCAAAGGACTCAAACATTAACCTTCAAGACAAAAAGAAGTTGCCAAAAACAAAGTTTCTATGAAAAGAAAAACAGTTGAAGAAAATTTTAGCAACCTATGCTTTTTTATCTCCATAAGATCATTACAAGAATAGCATAGTCAACAATAATTGACTTGATGAAAAACCTAAGGTAACACAGAGGGTATAGTCTACCACAATTTACTGACAACTGTAGAGAATAGATATTTTCAATGTGATTACAAATTTTAACTCTGATTCTCTTTCAGACACTACTCTCTAAGTTGTCCTCAAAACTGTAATTTGTCACCATTACAACTTGAAGTTTCTTCCTGTTTCTATTTCTGATTTTTTTATACAAAATATCTGGCCAGTATTTTTTCAAGAACTTCACAACCGCTCACCACATCCTCACTCAACCTGTCCCTCAGCAAACACATATGATATACCCAAATTCCCCAACCATAGATAGTTTTGTCAGTATCATAGATTCTTACTAGCCCAGCCCCACCAAGGTATTGTCCAAGTTCCTTTCTAGAAAGAAAGAATAGACAAGAAAAGTATAAAATCAGAACATGCACTTACATAAGCTTACCATGGAACTGTTCCTAGTCAGAGGCTTAAAAAATGGAGAATTATCTTTGATGTAAAATTTCTTCAAATGCTCCTGTTTGCTGATAATATTCTCTTTCTATTAAATCCTGGGATATTATAAGGCTTTCTTCATGAAATCCATAACAAAATTGAAAAAAATGATCTAATCTTCCAAGCCAGAAAAAACAAAGTAAATGCAAAAGGCACATGCCCAAACTATAACCTATAGATGAACAGGCTATTTAGTTGGTTAGAGATACAGACATACATAGATGACATAGATATATAAACATCTCTTAAAGCAACCTTGCCCTCTCAGTTTGATTTTTTTTTTAATTAATGGCGCCATCCCTTGACTCACTTCTTAAAGAGACCTATTCACTGAATGGGCATTACCTCACTCAAAGTAAGAACCTGAAAAGACCTTAAAAAGGCAAGGTTTCCCACTGCATCCTGGGCCTTCTCCAGTCATACTGACCTTTATCAGGCCACTGGATCCAAATGGCTCTGGAAGAGAAAGTGAGGCTGGTGACTTTGCACAGCCCTCCCTCACTCAAATCAAAGTCAATGTCATTGTCTCCCTGATGTCATGGTCCTCTTCAAGAAGGAAGGACAAACCACACAAAACAGAATATTGTGTGTAGAATGCCCAGAATCAAGTAGGAAGAGATCATGCTGTATCGAGGTTTTTGAAGCTGATCAGTATATTTTATACCAAACATCTTAACTACATCAATTACTGATTGTACATTTATACTTGGTGCTGGGATACAAAATTTAAAGTATTGGACTTCAAACACCTTGCATGCTATTGGACATAAAGAGAGAGAGTAACAACATATACACACGAAAATTCAAAAAATATATATATTTTTAAAAAGTAATTTCTGGGGGTAAAGGAAGGTACTTTCAATTGGCAGAATCAGGCTTTTGGTAGGAAGGAACATGTTAGTTGAACTTTAAAGGAAGTTAGGAATTTCAGAAGTAGAGTTGGAGTAAGAGTTCAGTACAGGCATGAGAACCAACATTTATAAAAACGTGAAGGCAGGCAATCTAATTCCTAGAACTGAAATGGATATTTTTAAGTGGTCTGCCGCAGTATCAGGACATCCACCATTGTTATCAAACTAGACTATGTCCCCTCTACTTTGCAATAAAAAGGAGGAAAGAAAACTCTATGATGCAGAATATGGTGAACAATATTCAATCCATACCATGTCTGTGTTTCTGCTTGAAGGAATGGCCTATAAAAAGTCTCATCTTGCTAGGATTACAGTTTTATCAAAACAAAGTCTAGGGCAATCCTCACCTGAGAAAACTCTGGTGATGAAAAAAGTCCCTGCTAGGCTCTGCTGTTTGCTTCATGCTTGAAGAACCCTTCCTGAATTCCTTTCCCAGGGTGGTAATTGCAGCAAAAGATACCAGCCTCTGACACACAAATAACCCAATTAAAACATCCTTAATTATAAAATTCATTAAAATATGCATATCACCTGAATCAAGTTCAATTTAGCCAATGAGAGATGCAAACTATCCTCACCAGATGAACAAAATGCAAAATTCAGGACTGCATAAAGCAAGTAACAGGATTTGGAATGGAGAAAATACAAGTTTACAGTATAAACAAGGGGGAAAAACAAAGTAAAATCTCTGTTCTGATTCTTGCCTCTAATTCTTCAAGTTCACATACAGTATGGGGAAAAGTATGGATATAACTATATGCCAGGTAACAGGTCCTAGTAGTTCGTTATAAGAATTCAAAAGAAAAGGAAGAGGAGGCATTCAGTAGTTAGGCAATGCAATGAACAGATTTTTGAATTTAGAGTTGGGAAGACCCGAGTTTGAATTCTGCAGGAGGATCTTGCCATAGTATCCATGTCTGAACATACCTGCTACTATTAGCTCTGTGATCCCTGAGCAAGTCAATGTCTCTCAGCATCAGGTTCGTCACCTGCAAACTGGAGTTAATAGTAACTTCCTAAGTTATTTTGAGTATCAAATGATATATGCAAAGAATTACACAAGACTTAAAGTCCTATATAAATACTAGATATTGTTACTGTTTCTACTATTATTCTTTTTTTTTTTTTTTTAAGCAATTGGGGTTAAGTAACTTGCTCAAGGTTACACGGCTAGTCATTATTTGTGTGTGGGTGCTCATTTTCTGAGGCCGGATTCAATCTCGGGTCATCCCAACTCCGAGGCCGGCGCTCTTACTCACTGCGCCACCTAGCCGCCCCTCTACTATTATTCTTATTAGTATTAGCTGTTCCTCAAAGCAATAAAAATTAGGGAAGAAAGGCAGTATTTAAGGACAACTCCTTGGGCCTACCATTACCTCGTTATAGTCAATTATTTTGCAACAAGAGGGAATGTTCCTTTTCATTTAAATGGCATATGTTTACCATATTCCTTAAGTTTCGAGGATATTTTCATTAAGAATACTAAACAGACTTGAAACAAATTGTTTGGTATTTATTCAATAGCATTTCTTAAGTACATTGTAGATACCAGGCACTGTGCCAGTTGGTAGCTCTCAAGAAGTTTATGTTATTCGAGGCAGAAACAACATGAACACAAAAAATAATGACAAATACATATTTTCAAAGTGTATTTTTAAAATTACCAGGGATGAGGGCACTGGAACTTGGGAGATCAGAATAGTCTTCCATCAGGAAGCAGAACTTGAAGGAAGCTATGAAGTGGGGATAAGGAAGATGTGCATTGCACTCTAGGCTTGGAAATTAGCTTGTGCAAAGGCAAGGAGTTGAGAAGGAATGTTATATAAGGAAATAACATACAGGCCATCCAGTTTGCTTTAGGGATATCAATCTGAGAGCTATGTAAAAAACGGATAGAAAATGGAGAGTCTGGAGGTTGGATTATCATTTAGGAATCTATTACAATGATTTGGAAAAGAGATGATCAGGACCTGAACTGTAGTGATGTAGCAAAGGAGATGAATGTGCAATATTGTGCATAAGTCAAATTCTCAAAGGTTGACAATGGATTGGAGATGATGGAAGGGTGAGCGAGAGGGGAGCAGACAGGATGATAGTTTGCAAACATGCATGTCTAGAAGGATGGTGGCATCCTTGACATAAATAGGGAGGTGGGGAAGGAGGGAGCCAGAGATGAGTTCTGTACAGTTTCTTCTAATGAGGTCATGCTGAAAAAGAGCAGCATAGATCATCAAAGGAAAGGCACAGATCATCAAAAACAAAGTTCGTCTGTTTCACAGGGCTTTCTTCCCATTAATATCACATGCTGAGCATCTATGAGAGTTTTCATATCAGATGAGCACAGAACTCTTATCTACACTATAAATGTATTCTAAAATGGTTGTGGAAGGAGTAGGATTGAGCTCCTTTGTAAGTCACAAGAGTAAAGATAATAAGAAAATTAATAGATTTCCACTTAACGTAGGGATGTGAAGCATCTTAGAGAAGACCAGCTCTCCCACATTCACGCCTACAAAGAATCTAAAAAGGCACAGGAAGAAACCACAAAGATCAGAGAGGAAAAGCAGAGCACTCTTAGATCTAGGAGAGGATGGCACAGGATGACCAGAAGACTGTAATGTCTCCAATAAGGGACCGGCTAACGAGCCAGAAACCAGTGGGATATTGGGCATGGCATGTTAGAACAGTGACAGGGTACTACATCATTCCTATTTAGATACAGAGGCCCCAGGATAATCCAAGAGGTCTAAAATCGGCAAAAGACAGAGGCAGTGAAATACCCTGGCAGGCAGACTATATGACAAAGGGCCTTCCAGGAGGCCTGAGACTGGCATGATATCAGACATTTGATTGGGATTTATCTGGGCCACACGAGGAGACAGAACCAAATCCCATCTCTGGATTTTCAGGGAGGAGATAGTGACAGGGCTCAGGCTAATATTTGCTTTGGGCTACCAGGAGACAGAAATGGAAACCACAGGGTGTAAGCAAAGGGTGGGCCACAATCCCAGCTATCTCATCCAGAACTTCAGCAGGGCATACAGACCAAAGATGGGGACAAGATCCAGTAAGATCCACTTAATCCATCCAAGAGTACTGGATGGGGAAGAGTGCCAATTTGAGAATTCATGTTGTAGATAAGAGAAAACAGAGGAAAACTACAAAAATTATGGGAAAAAAAATAGGTTAAAAGATACCCAAGAGATAAAACCAAGAGAAGAAAGTAACTTATGCAGAGTAAACTGAGCAGAAAGAGAAAAGCAATTTATAACAATGACTATAATAAGACAATTTGAAAATCTTAAGAAATAAATGAACAAAATGATCAATAAAAATTCCAAAGTAGTACTGAAAAAGCATGCTTCCCACTTTTTGGCAGAGGGGTGATACACTAGAGGAGCAGAATAGAATATAGAGTCTCATACACAACCAACATTAGTATTGTTTGAATCTACTTGCTACCAAAGTAGGATTCAATATGTCTGAGAATGCATACCAATTAGATGGGGAGAGTTTTTGGGGAAAGGAAATAAATCATTGACTATTGATAATAATGGGGGGGAAATAAAGGCTTTAATGAACTTTTAAAAATGCATAGAAGATGATTAAAACAATGAAAATAAGAATAATGACAATAAAAAGCCAATGTTGCAAAATTATAAATAACAAGAAGAGCTATGAGAAAAGATTCCCACCCCAGCACTTTGCAGAATAGTGGTGTACACTGCATACATTTTTTACATTTTTTTCAATGTATTTATCAGTTATGCTGGGTTTTTTTTCTTTTTATCTTTAAAAATGTTGTTATTATATGCAATTGTTCTCTGGGAATGGAAGGGAAGGAACACTGGGGGAAATTATGGTGATACAAAAAAAGACATCAACAAAAACTTATTTCTAAAAAACAGGAGAATAAATGGAAGTTCAGCAAAGGACAAGGAACACAGACAAGAACAGCATCAGCACTAGTGGTTTGAATGTAACATACACATAGATACATACATATGTGCCTATATGTACATATATATACATATATATATATATGTCTACATGTATATATAAACTAAGCCATAACAAGAGTTTCACTGTTTTATTTACAGTTCCCTTTTTCTGTTTTTCATATATGGAAAGATTCAACTTTAACTTTTTTTTTTCAATTTTTTTTTTTTTAAGCAATTGGGGTTAAGTAACTTGCTCAAGGTTACATGGCTAGTCATTATTTGTGTGTGGGTGCTCATTTTCTGAGGCCGGATTCGATCTTGGGTCATCCCAACTCCAAGGCCGGCGCTCTTACTCACTGCGCCACCTAGCCGCCCCTTTTAGGGCAATTGGGGTTAAGTAACTTGCCCAAGGTCACAGGGCTAGGTTTTTGTTTGTGTGGGTTAAGTGCCTGAGGCCGGATCAGAACTCAGGTCCTTCTGATTCCAGGGCCGGCGCTCTATTCACTGCACCACCTAGCCGCCCCTCAACTTTGTTAACTTTTAAGTTCATAATAAAAAAAGAAAAAAAAGAATTTTAAGTGACTACATTCCTATCTTCCCTAGTGTGTAAGTTTGAAAAACTGAGTTTACTGAAGGATAACTCAGTTTATTGATAAAAGCACTGTAATAAATCCATGGTGAGTTTAGAAATAAAATTAACCAAATTTCAAATTTATAATCCTTTAACCTGACTTTGTAAGAAGGAAACATGGAGTAGTGAGTAGATAGATTGGGGTCATGCAGACTTAAGTACAAGCCCCACTTCTGATACATACTGTCTTTCTGACCCCAGGTGACTGTAGTAGAAAACTCTCTAAAATTATAATTTATGGATGAGGTGATAATCTGCATCCCTATACATTGTTTCCATCCTGGGAATTTACCACATGGATGAAAACACAGATGCAGAACAAAGCAAAAACCACAAAAACTTGACCTTAGAAATAGTGATAAGTTTTGTAATGATATTCTCTGATCTTAATTCTCAAACATTCACAAACATATTAAAAAATGTTTGGTTTAATGATTTTGTCAGTTACTAACTTCTGATTTATATAGATGAATGGTGAATCATGTAGACTGCCTCTATCCACCATATTTAGAACCAGAGACTCAGTGATAGACAAGCATGTCAATTCCATTAAACATATTTCTTTTCAAAAGGATAAGGCCTAAATCCACCAAAGGACATTTGTGGAATTAGACAAATATTTATATGGCATTAAGCAACACATTGAACTCATCACTAGGTAAAAACAAAACTAACATGTATTCAGAACTGAGGCAAGGATATATTATTTTGGAGGTGCTTAGGGGATTAGATCTCCAAAGAGAATCCATGTTGTGTAATTAATTTAAGGCCATATGAATTAAATACTACAGTGTGATAAGATGAAGCTAATCTCAGCTTCATCACTGCAAAGATTCACAAGTTAAGAATTGAGAATATAGTATTAGTTTTTGAAGATCTTGTGAAGCTCAATAATTCATGTCCTATGTTGCCTTTGGTCTTGGATGGAGGCCCCAACCTTGATTGAAGGCAGTGAACCACTCTTAGTGAATATGAAAATTATAAATACATCAAGATTTCAACATTATCCAAATTTGAAGTTCTCAAATATTCAAATGGATCAGGGAGCTCATCAGTTTCAAAGTTCTAACTATGCTGATTGCAACTCATCCATTCCTGTCCATCCTGTGTGACTGTTGATGATGTCTTCCAATAACTTCAACAGAAGTGGGCCTTCTTCCCTTTACTTAGTCATCTGTCTAATAATAGATTATATATATATATATATATATATATATATATATATATATATATATATATATTTATATATATATATTATATAGGTACTTCCCATTGCTTAGGTACAAGTAAAGTTTGCTGCCTGACCACCTGTCATGCCATCCCTGATCCTCATCATATGACCAGCACGCCTTCTCTTCCTGTCACCCAATTCCTTAATGATATATTTCCCCCTTTTCTTCTGCAATTTTAGGGTACTTCATACTCACCATATCAGAATACCAGACCAAAATGTACAGATTTGGTGGCTCACAGTAGAGGTTAGAGTAAATGTCATGGGATATGGGCAGGATTACATGAGTACGTGTTATTTTTTTTCTTTTTTTTTCCTTGAGTTCTATCAATACATGGAAGTTCCTCCATTATAGGGAGACAGATGACTCATCCAGAATTGATGTTCTCAGAAAGCTGTCTGAGGCATGATGAAATCTGTTGTCTTACCCAGGGTAATACAGCAATGTATTACATAGAATATGTATAAGAAATATGCTTTGAAACCAGGTCTTTTGAATCCAAGGTTTGCCTTTTATCTACTACATTGTATGACCTTAAGAGTAACAGGTATTTTTAGAAAGAAGTGTATTTTTAATAAAGGCAAGACACCTTTACTTTAACTTAAGGAAACATAACTAAAGGAAAGGAGAGATCTATGGAATTATAGCATTTCTGAGTCAGAAGTAATTTAATTGACTATATAGTTTTAAATCACACTAGAAAAGGTATTTCTTCTCCATACAGCATTTCTGATAGGTTGTCACCTAAACTTCACTTAGAGACTTATAATTAGGAGAAACCCACTAACTACTGACATTTTTGTAGAGTTCTAGCTATTAGGAAGTTCTATATTATAACAAATTGAAATTTATTTCCTTTAACTTTTACTCTTGTTCTTACTGAGAGAAATGATTATTAATAACCAATGATTTGGAGAGATAAGAGATGTTTTCCTTTCTCTAAAGGAGTTGTTCATTTCAACAGTTCTTCATTTTAAAAGCTGAGTCTTTGAAGAGTGAACCTTCTCCTCAGTCTTGGTCAGACCCCACCCAACTTAATTAGGAATCTCTAAGGTGAATTCCTAAGTGTTCCACTCAAGCAAGTTTGGGTGGAGGTAGATCCTTTGTCTAGATTGCCCAAAGTTAGGAGTGATCTTGGTATAGAGATAGTCTCTTTGTCCATGAGTGACATGACAATCTCATCTTCTTATTGGAGAGAGACCATTTGTCATTGTAATAGTCATTATCTAATTAATTATTAACCAATCAGAGTTGATTGCTACCCTCAGGAAAAACCACTCTTCCAAGGGTGTATAAACTGTGAGTCCACTGCTATGAGGGGTCTTTGGCATTTGAAAGCTTCACTGACCTCTTTTATTAATAACATGCTAGCATTATTAATAAAATGATTAATTACCCAGAAACTATGTCTCTTGAATTTGTTGAATTTGTTGAATTTGTTGAATTTGTTGAATTTGAACATCATATCAATCATCCTTCTTGTCAAAGCATAGCAAGTCTATGACCTCTTCTGTGTTCCCAGCAGTAGGAAGCTAACAACTGACTCTCCAAAAGCACAGTACACTTTTAACTTTAATCTCATAATCCTTATGTTCTTCATCACTTTCTTAAAGCTATGCAAGAAACAAAACTATAAACAAAGCCATGATTTATAGTATTTCCAAATTTTCAAGGTACAAATGCTCACAATGAAAGTTTAGAAAATTGTCTCTTCTCAGCCAGTTCCAGGTTGCTCCAGCAAACCCCTGGTATAGCCATCAGATATTTGAAAGCAGCAATCGTGAATATTTCCTCAGCTGAAAGAGAAAGGAAAGGTTAATCTGAATACCTGCAGCCCCTTATTACAATTCATGATGTATTATATATAAGGCAAATAAATTATTCTCAATAGTAAAGATTCAACATGGAATTCAGGAGCAGAGTTTTAAATACCTATTCCTACTAATTTTTCCATAGTGAAGTACCCTGACTCCATCAGTGGCAAGGTTTTGTTTTGTTTTGTTTTGTTTGTCTTTTTGTTTGTTTTCCCCCAATCTCATGGATAACCATAAAGTAACTGCTTTTTGGTGATTTTTTTGGGGGGGGAGAGGAACCTTCCTGCTGATGTTCTACTGAGAATCCACTTAGTGAAAATTCATCAAAGCACTATGAAATACAAATAGAGAGGCCTAAAAGAAAGACAACCCAAATACCTAAATACAAGCTGAGTTCAGCTTATTTATTTTAACTCAAAGAGAGAACATCTTAGAAGATAAATACATATAGATTTTTCATCTTTGAAATTCTGTATTTTCATCTGTAGCATGATTGAGTGGCAATGTTTCATTATTTTAGTTGTTAGGAAGTATATATCACATGTTAAACTACAAAGTCGTAATTTCATCTCTATAGGGAATTATTGCTGAAATTATAACTATACTTTTGAAAGGATGTGATAAAGTCAACAAAATGAAAATATAGTTTGTTCTAAAAGTCTTGGTGTAATTTTAAGTTTTAATAGCTTAAAACTAAACTAAAAGACTTAGGACATCCTACATAATAAGTGAGAATAACATCCCACATTTGGTTGAAATAATATTTTATTTACATTCAAAATGGGGAAGATTTGGAAAGATTAAATTTCATGTGCAAAAGCACTGGGATTTTTATGAAAAATATAATCTTACCTTATTAAGATCAGTGATCTTAGGTTGTATTTACAGTGTACAGAAAAGGTGAGTAATGATGCTAATGCACTCTATGCTGCTTAGATCATGCATACTGTCTTCAGTTGTGGGTATCCCTTAGGAAGGACACTATCAAATGAGTGAACATCCATGTGATGGTGAGAGATTAAAAAAGCTATGTAGTATGAGGAATGTTTGACTGTACTGGGCATGTTTGGATTTTAAAAGAGAAATTGAAGAAGGGACATAATAAATATTCAAATACCTGGAGGAATACCACATGTAATAGCAGTTTAACTTCTCTAAAGGGCATAATTTTCTAGCAAACAGAACTGACCAACAATGAAATGGAATGAAATGGGCTGCTTTACAAAAGTGTGAATTCCCCAGTCACAGAAAGTGTCCAAGCAGATGCTGAAAATCCATTTGTCAAACAAGATAAAGAAAGAATTCTCCCATTGGGAAAATTATTGGACTAACTTACCTCTGAGATACTTTTCGATTTTAAGAGTCTATGATTCTAAGATTCCCTGGCCTTTTCTAAACATAGTTATCTCTGCAGGTCATTTTTCACTGTCAGTATTTGGTCCTGTACAATTTTTAATTATATGGTTCACACAAGAATCCAAGGTCACAAGATTCTAGTCAAAATCAGGGTTGATTTAGTATTTACACCTTTTGTTTTAGCCTTTTGCCTCCTCGTGAAAAATGAAGAAAACAGAAAAGAATATACAATAAGAACAATGAAACTCGGGCAACCTTTAAAATAAAAACAAAACATCGCCATAGACCATAATAATTATATCAATCCAAATTTGAAAGGTGTTTTACAGTTTGCAAAATTCTTAATGTGCACATCTCATTTGATGTTTCATTAACCCTGTGAGGGAGGTGCTATTATCATCTCCATTTCAAGATGGGAAAACTGAGGCAAAGAAATGAAATTACTTTGCTGAGGGTCATAAAAATAGTGTCTGGAGCAGGGCTTGAAGTTAGATCGTCTTCACTCTAGGTTCAAGGCTCTATCCACTACTCAAACCCTAGTTCTTAAAGAGGATTAGGGTTGCTCTGGAGACCCCAAAATATCAACAAGCCAGGTCCTACAAAATGAATTCGACTCAAGTCTTCTCAGCCAAAGAAAAGTAAAATGTAGTAAAAGGTCATTTGCATTAAACACAGAGTAAGTCTGTGCTAGGTCATTCTATGGACCTTTCACAGAGCTCTCACTATTCTATGGCATTCTATAGCCCTCTCACACCACATCTTGTGAGAAGAGGTCTTATATACAGAAGGTAGTGGGAGGAATCTAGGGGTGGTTTAGAGGAGGAATTTGGGGACTGTCTTCAGGAGGAGTGAATGAGGTCAATGAGTGATTAAGGGTGGGAGGTAGCTGGAGGCTACAGATAATGATGTACTAGGCCATTTCAAGTGAGTATTGATATTTTAATAGGCTCAAGTGTGGGAAGTAGATGAACAATGGAGGGCTAGGCTATTACTTAGGCTAGTAGTTAGCAGTTAGTAATTAGGCTAGAGGTCTGGGCTCAGCCACAGTGTAAGGCTTATTGAATCATGCAAATGCCTCATCTGATGAGACAATTTAATCAAGAGTCCAAGGGAGGTTCCCAGAGCCTGGACCTCAAGGACTCAAAGAAAGCTCTAGGGGGCTCCCAGAGCCTATACCTCATCAGTTCTTATTATGAACTTGAGCAATATAAAATCTGGACACCATAAATTTTTCAGACACTAATTTCTAGAAGCAACAAATACTATCTTTGTTACAACAATGAGGATCACTTCACTTTTAAAATTGTGTTGAAATTATAAGACTCATAGCTTGGTTTTTCCTTGTCTCATTCGGTGCAATGGTTTGCCTGGGTTCCTTCAGGAAAGGAGAACACCTCATACATGGAATTCTTCCCATAAACTCTAGACAGGTTTGTGGTAGTGATAAAGGGAGTTACCCTGAGGCAAACAGACCTTTTCTTTATGCTGCATCCTTCTTGTCATGTTATTTTTGCAGACAAATGATTTATTAAGAGCCTGACTATGGTCTATTGCCTGAATAAATCATGTAGGCTAGACACTGAAAATACTAGACTAATCAAGTGGAGACGCATATTTATTAACTTTGTAAGTGAAAGTTTGCTTGCCAGGTCTTTCCTCCTAGATCTATTTACTTTAACCTGATGAGTATTTGGACTGAGCCCCTGATAATCTTTCTCCTAACCCTTTCAGGGATGGTAGTAGAGAGGAAGGAGCTAAGTGTCATAAAATAATTATAACCTTTTACTTCAATCTTACTTTTCAGTTTGAAACATAGTATAGAAGGAATATCTGTGATCCTGAAGAGAGATGTGAAGGAAGAAATGGAAAAGAAGGGAGAGAAGACAAAAGGAGAGGGAGAAAAATTAAGAGAGGAAGGAGAGATAGACAAAATAATCATGGTCACTGCCAAGCGTGGCTCCTGCCAATCAATAAGCATTACTTAAATGCCTACTCTGTGTCAGGCATTATGTTAAACTCTGGGAATACAAAGAAAAACAAAAGACAGTCCCTGGTCTCAAGGAGCTCAGTGAAAGGAGTATGTCCAAACAATATATGCACAGGATAAATTGGAGAAAATCATTAGAGGAAAAACATTAGCATTAGGGTGAATGTGGAAATTCTTTTTTTTTTTTTGGTAGAAAATGGGATTTTAGCTGAGAACTGAAGGAATCTAGGGAATCTAGGAGACAGAGAGGAGTGATAGTATTCCAAGAATGAGGAATAGTGAGTAAAAATACCTTGAGTCAGGAAATAGAGCGTCTTGTGTAAAGAACAGCAAGAAGGTCAGTGTGTCTAGATGTTAGAGTATGAGCTAAGACTGGAAAAGTAGGTGGTGGTTAGGTTGTAAAGGGTTTTGAATACCAAACAGAGGGTTAAACATTTGATCATGAACATTGCAGCATCATTCTCAGAGAGGCTCAATATACTCCAGTAAGTATTTAATGAGTACCTCCGTGCAAAGCAATGCACCAGGCTTTGGGATACAAAGACAATGGGAGGGTACAGTGTAAAGGGCACTAAATTTGTAGTTAAATGACCAGGGTTCAAATCCTGACTGACACTCAGTACCTATGTGACCTCAGACAAGTCACCCAGCCTTTCTGCTCCTTAGTATCTTCAACCACAAAATGAAAATCTCTTCAATCTCTAAATTTGTGATAGTACAACAAAACCAAAATTTAATTGCCTTCTTCCCCCACCAATCAGCTCCAATGCACCACTTTAAAAGTTACAAAGGGGGGCGGCTAGGTGGCGCAGTGAGTAGAGCGTCGGCCCTGGAGTCAGAAGTACCTGAGTTCGGATCCGGCCTCAGACACTTAACGCACACACAAAAACAAAAAAACCTAGCCGTGTGACCTTGGGCAAGTTACTTAACCCCAATTGCCCTCCAAAAAGCAAAAAAGAAAAAAAGAAAGAAAAAGTTACAAAGGCTTCTATTGAAGCACAACTCAATCTGGTCATACACTTTTATGATCTTCAAAAATATGACAATACCATTCTTATTTTTTGTCATAACAGAATAAAAAAAAATGATTTGAAGTCAACTCCTCTGTTTTGTTGCCCTCCCTAGCTTGGGGAGACACAGGTAAATCACATGCTCATCTGCTAACAACCATTACTAGTGGTTCCTCACTAAACAAGGCAGAATAAGCCTGTTAGAGAAAGACATAAGGCCAAATCATAAAACATCACCTTCAGAAGAAAAGCAACACTCAGAGTCAAGCTAAACACAGAGAATAAGGGGACAACATCAGTCAGTTGCCTACAGAGAGCCTAAAGACTTTGTACACTTTCAGCAAAAAAAAAAAAAAAAAGTATCTTGCTGTTCGTATATATTCAATTTACTAATAGATTTGTATAGATTCAATTGTTTTCTAATAGAATTGTATTTTTTTTTCTTATGATACTCTATTTGCATTCATATAATCTTTGGAAAAAGTATTTAACTGGTGGAACAACTTCAAATTCAATAAATACTATGAGTCCTTCCTCCACCCCCAATCTTTAGTTCATCAGTGGTGTAAATTACATTGACTTTTTCAGAATCATGTTATTTGGATTTATTATCTAGAGGGATGACGAACCCTAATAGAGGTGAATGAATGAATTCCGCTAACCCATAAATAACAGCGCAGAGAAGAAAACTAGGGAAGAGGAACTGTGTTTTACACCATCTGGCTCATCAGGGAACATTAGCAGAGCAACAGTAGGTGGTGACAAGGAAACATCCGTTCCATTTTCATCCTTCAGGAAAATGTAGCGTTTTAGAAATATTTGCATCATCCTTTCTGAGCTGATCTTCAAACTAACTCGTTTCAGAGGGAATTATTGCAGTTTTAATGCTCACAAGACTGTAGCTTGTTTGACCTGGAAGGGCCCTCTAAGATGTAAAGACCCCCACCTAGTTCAGGGGTGGGGAACTTGTGGCCTAAAGGCCACATGTGACCCTCTAAATCCTCAAGTGCAGCCCTTTCACTGAATCCAGACTTCACAGAACAAATCTCCTTGATTTGTTCTGTAAAACTTGGACTCAGTTAAAAAGCTGCATCCAAAGACCTAGAATACCACATGTGGCCTCAGGGTCACAAGTTCTGTACCCCTGATCTAATTGAACCCCATCGCTTAGCAGATGAGGACATTGTTGGCGGCCGAGAGAAGTTAATTTATTTTTGGCCAAGAAAGCACAGTTAGTTAATGGCAGAACCAGAATTTGACCCCGGGTCTTCTGACTACAAATCCAGCATTTTTCTGTAATGCTAACAAAAATAAATATTTTTTTATAAAGATTGCCATGTGCTAGGCACTGTGCTAAGATCTTTATAATTATCATTTTATCTAATCTTTACAACAACCCTATGAAGTAGGTGCTATAATTATCCCCATTTTACAGTTGAGTAAACTGAGGGAAACAGAGGTTAAGTGACTTGCCCAAGACCACACAGGTATTAAGTGTCTGAGGCCATATTTAAACTGATTTCTTCCTGACAATGTTCTATCATCAGTGCCATCTTAATGTTCTTCTAATTCCTATTAAATGAATACATGAGGAAAATATTAGGCTGACAGACCTGAGCAAGGTCACTCTAGTTCCTTACTTCTCTCTTTCACCTTTCCTTCTTTTCATTTCTTCCTTCCTCTTTTCTTTCCTTCCTTTGTTCCTTCATTCGTTCGTTCATTCCTTTCTTCCTTAACAGGTCATAAAGTAGTAATAAAGGCTTTACAATAAACTTATAATAAAGTCATTTCTGTGAATAAAAAATGAGAAAGGATCAGCTATCTTAATGTCCCCGCCTTCTTCCTCCCAACATTTGCTTTCCATTGACCTTGTTTCCTGTTGTTCACCATTGACCTTGATGTGGAATCCAGGTTACTAGCTTTCAGTCACAGGGTGCTTGTGACTCTACAATTGTTTTACTACCTCTCAGCCTTTTCTCTGCTCCCTTGGTCAGAATCTGAATCTTCTTCACATGGGTCTCTCTATCTGATAAAATCTCCAATCCCACCTGACACTTTCCTTTCCCTTTTCCAAAGTACTTCATAATTCATATCTCTACAATTTTGCTTTGTATTTTCACTTAAATCATTATTATTCAAGAAGACTAATAAAAGTAACAAAGTTTCAGAACATAAGCAGCTCATGAGCACAGTCAGAACCTCTTTAACCCACTACACACATATGACTTAATGAATCTGTGGCAAGATGACTTAATAAAAAGGCATCACTAACACTGGAAAACAAACTCAAAGCAGGCAACCTACATATCAATATGATAGTCTCTCCATCTAAGATAATAACACATTGAAAAGGTCCACAAAAATTTCATAATTGCATAAATACTTTATAGGAGGGAAAATCTTCATATCATTGATGATCCATCCAACTCTTTGCATATTCTGAGTCAGTGATCAAAAAAGATATTAAATTTTCAAAAAAAAAAAGGAAAGAAAAGTATTTAACTAATGGAAATCTTCATTCTGCTAGTAAAATTTCCTTTTTTTCTAAAGTTTCGTGATATGATTTGTTTTCATAGTACATACATTTACAGATCACCCTCATTTCATGAGAGTTCTCTTATAATAAAATAAACAGTTAAGTAAAACAAATAACAGTTACTTTATTTAAAAGTATATGCAACATTCCATATCTGTACCACCCTCCCTACCTCTATTTTAAAAAAAGGAGAGAAGAATATATTTTCTTTTAGTCCTGCCCAAACATAATTGGAAAAATAAAATGGAAACAAATTTCTTGTAACAAATGTGCACAGAGAAGCGAAATGAATTTCTTCAATGGCTACATACAGAAATATATATATCTCATTCTGCACCCTAAATCCATCATCTCTCTGTAATGGATAGCATGTTTCATAATTGGTCTTCTGAAATCATGAATAGTCATTGAAATGATATCAGTTCTAACAGCTTTCAAAGTTTGTTTGTATACTGCTGTTATTGTGTAAATTATTCTGAGTCTGCATACTTCACTCTAAAGCAGCTTATAAAAGTCTTCAAAACTGTTCATTTTTATAATATTGATGTTACAGTATAAATTGTCCTCCTGGCTTTGCCTAATTCTCTCTGCATCAGTTCATATATATCTCCATATCTTTTTGAAATCATCTATTTCCTCATTTCTTACAGCACAATTGCACTCTATCACATGCATATAACAGAATTTATTCAGCCATTCCTCAACTGATGGATATGCCATTAGTTTTTAGTTTTTACCACGACAAAAAGAACTGCTATAAATATTTGTTTGGTATGTAAAAAAAAATTTTCTTCTTTCTTTTGGGTATAAACCTATATAGCTAGGAATAGCTAGGTCAAAGTGTTTAAGAATTTTTCATGTATAATTCTAAATTGCTTTCCAGAATGTTTGCAACTATTCACCAGTCCACCAGGAGTTTTGAATATGCTTACTATTCCACAGCACTTCCAGAATTTATAAATTCCCTTTCTGTCATTTTTGACATTCTAAAGGGCATGAGGTTTAATCTCAAAATTACTTCAATTTTAATTTCTCTAATTTGTAGTGATTTGGGACATCTTTTATGTGACTATAAATAGCTTGCATTTCTTCCCTTGATAATTATCCACTCATATCCTTAGATCATTTTGAATTAGGGAATAGATCTTTGTTTCAGATTCTTATGTATCTTAGAAATGACACCTTTATCAGAAAACTTTATTACAAAGATTTTTCGCCAGGGTTTGTTTTTTGCTATTAATAATTGCTTTGCCACCTGTGTTTCTGCAAAAACTTTTCAATATTATATAGACAAAACTACCCATTTCATTTTAACACACTTTTAAGTCTTTATATGTGAAATATGAATAAATATAATTTTAAAAAATACTCTTTAAACCTAAAATATACATTTGAGATGCAAATACTTTATGCAAACTAAAGCAGTATGAGGGACTGGATTTAATGCTGGTCCCCCAATCAAGATCTGAATTCAGATCTTTCCTCTTCCATATGTTGGCTATGTCTCTATTAACAGGTTACTTATCCAGTGCTTACAGGACACTGAAAGTTCAAGTCATATTATATATATACACATACATACACTGTACAATTTTAAGACTATAAATCATTGCCAAGTTGCTATAAACAGAGTTTGTACACCAGGGAGCTCTCCACATGACTGAAATCATAGATGTGGGATATAAACTAAAGTAGAGAGGGAAGAAAAAGGGAAGAGGGATGGAGGAGAAAAAGGAGGGGAGAAGGAGGATGAGGAGGAGAAAGAAGCCTAGTTATGGAACTGACAAAATGATGGACTGGACACATTCCCTAAACTCCATTGACTCTTAAAAGACCCTTTATATGTAAAGCAACTTTTTAAAGAAATAAAACCCTTTAAGAGGCAGATTAGACACAAAGAAACCATAAAACTGGGGGGGGGGTGTCCAGAAGTTGTGTCCTTAATTGGTCTCTGATACCAATTAAGAGTTGGTATCTTAATAGATACCAACTAGAGTTGGTATCTAGAGTTCTATTACTATAGATCCACCCCCCACCTCACACACACACACACACACACACACACACACACACACACACACCCCAAAACAAACGAAAACCTGAACTTGCTAATTCTCCTTTATTAATAGAAGCACAATCCACCCAGATGCACAAACTGAAAACTATTTATAGGAATATATAAGTAGTCATCAAGTTATATTCAAGTCAAATCAGTTCAAAAAATATTAAGTGCTTACTACGTGTAAAATATTATGTTATATGCTGAAGAAAAGGAAAAAAAACATACAATAATGCCTGCTCTCTGTGAGCTAGTATGGCATTGGAAGGGTAGAACATGGCTACCTCTAAGTAAATAGTGTGTGTATACATACATACACACACATACACATGCACTTAGTAATATATAACCTATAGCTTCATACCCAAAGTTCTGGCCTCACACAGAAGAGGTAGAATATGTGGGGCTATTCCCCCTCCAAATTACCCCCTCTTTGAACTATTCTTGCCTTTACCAACATTAATTTTGGAGAATTTAGGATATCTAATAGCTTATATTGGATTCCACAAATGTGGGTAACAGCTTTTCTTGTAAGTTTTCTCAAGGTATGCCAGCATATATATTTGCTGCCATGTAAAGCATTTCCATATTAGCCATGTTGCAGAAGAAAATGCAGACCAAAAAGCTGAAGGAGAAGAATCTCACAGTTCCAACTGTTCCATGAATGCTCTTTCTCTTTACAGCAATATAGTCATCTATCTATATTGTTTTCCTGATCCTGCTTACTTCACTTTGTATCAGTTTGTGTCAGACTTTCCATGCTACTCCATATTCTTCATACCCATTGTTTCTTACAGAATGGTATTAAGATTCTATTGCCTTTGTATACTACCATTTTTTCAGCGGTTCCCCAATTGAAATAAAATGTATGACATTTTAATGTGCCTTCACAATTGTATGACTTGTCTGTCACTAATGACTCAAATTTAACAAGAAAAAAAAGATTACTTATGATAACACTTATCATCCATAAGACAGTTTTTATTTCATCCCACAAAACATGGGCACAAAAATGATGTACAGGGGTCCATAAACAAATTTTGGACATACATAAAAGGGAATAATATCCCATAACCAATTAACACTTTTTCTTTCCATCAGTTCCAACTTTTCCACCAGAGTCCTAACATCCTTTTGCCTCAATGTCAGTCTGTGGTTGAGATTTCATTTGAAGGTTAATAAACCTGGAGTTTTCAGGAGGGCAATATTCCTCTCCCGTTACTTTACAATATCACTCCTGCCACCATTACACTTCAGTAACTCTCTCCCCTCAACATGGCAATAGCCATAGTCTTTTATCTTCCCTTTCCCTTTCCAGTCTGTTCTACTTCAATGTCTTCCCAATATGTGGCTATCTATCTATCTATCTATCTATCCAGAGTGTGTGTGTGTGTATATACATATATATGTATGTATATATATGCATATATGTATATATGTGTATATATGCATTTTATGTATATATGACCATGAAAGACATTATCTGATCATGTTTAAATATATCTTCCTCCCTCATCTTATAATTCAACCAAATATGACTCTATACTAATGTAGCTAAGGATTTATCAGTTGGCCAACTCCACATTAATTGAGTCCCCCAAAACACTTAATAGAACTGAAATTTAAAAGGGGTTATATATGTTTATGTTGACTAGCTTGATAAAATATACATTTTTAAGAGCAGAAACTTTCATTGGAGGGAGGGAGTTTTTGTATGAACAGTGACCCACACAGCAGCTTCTACATTGTAGATACTAGATATTTGCTCATTTATTAACTCACAGTTCCATATTTATATTTCCTATGCTTTAGTTCCTTCAGCATTACATCTGCCCCCATTCTTTTATCTATGCACATTGAAATCAGGTCCTTCCCTTCAAACACAGACTGATATCATTTGATATACTTAGCCTTCATTGATTAAATCAACAGGAAATGATCTCTTATGCCTTTGAATTCTCATAGCACTTTATTTTGTACCTTTCATTCATTGTTACCCTACTAATTACACCAACTTTCAGAATACTACAAAGTCTAATCAGCCAAATCTATAGCAATGCAAGACTTTTCTAACCATCCACTCTCTCAAAATGAAATGAGTTGAAAATTCACATTACCCAAATAATAGTATGAAGCTGTGTGGACAAATCATTGAATCAATCCCTTCGTGCATATAGCAACATACATGCACATTTATATCCATTTGTATGCAGATACACATGTATGCCATATATGCTTCTGTGCACATGTAGATACTAACATAGATTTAATTATGTATTATGACAAATACTAGAGACCACAATTCTTTTTTTTTTAGCAGTAATTAAAGCATCCTTTATTTGGCATTTACAAAATTAAAAAAAAATTTATTTACAAATTTTAAATATTTATTTTCACTTGTTTTCTTGTTATCTTCTCCCCCCCTTTTCAGTTTTGGATAAATCTATTAATTATTAAATGAACTACGTCAGCCTTGGAAATGGTAAAAATGTGTGTGTGTGTGTGTGTATGTGTGTGTGTGTGTGTGTGTGTCTATATATCTAGGCCATAAAATAAATGCAGGCACTGGACCATGATAGTTTTTATCCTAGAAAAATAAAGTTAAATCCTTGGTAATTTTGTACAGAATAGAAGCAGTGGCACATTCACGTTTAAAAATAAAATTTGAGAAAAGTGTTATGGATGAATGCCATATTTCATGAGTCATAATGAGCCACAAGTTTATAGGGTTGAGAAAATAATCACTAATATTACAGAGCTAGCTTTCTATTATTCACATAACAAATCAGTTATTATGTGCCTACTATGTACAAATGATTTTTCCCAAGTTACAGTTTCAAAATAAGTTGATGACCATGGTTATTTGATATTTACAATCAGTCTGCAAAAAAATAATATGTTGTATAGGAAGAAAATTCAGAATTCTAAAGTTGGATTCGTTATAGAGCTTCTTAGTTGTGATTTATCAGTGGACCTAGAAATATTTAATGGATCCATAATTCAAAGTCAGGCCTTGTGACTATCAAAATTCAGTGCTTTTCCCTTTACATTATCCTATGTTTTGCTGTATGTTGATTAACTGTGGGCAAAAAAAAAAAAAGGAAAGAGAGACCTAAGAAGAAAAGCCAATCCAGCAAAGGATTATCAAAAAGAAAAGGTGAGAGTTTAAAAGGAAGGAAGAAGCTTTGGCACTTTGAAGCCAAGCTAAAGGTTTTCAGGGCATTAAACAAAATAAAAATCTAGTGAAAGTACAGAGTAGGCACAAATGCATTTTTAAGGAGAATTGCCAGCATCAAACTTAAAAATTTGTAGTGCTTTGATACACATTAACTTGCTTGGGTGTTAAAATAATTCCATGAGTTAGGTAGTGTTATTTTCCCTTTAATGATGTATTAAGTACTATGCCTGTGGTCACACAGTAAGTATAAAAAGCAGCATCTGAACCCAGGTCTCTCTGTCCCTGAAATCCAGTAAACTGTTGACTGCTATGCTACTTTTTGAGGGCTTGAAAATAGAGCTGGATGAGCAATTACAAATATCTGAAAAAGGACTTTTTGCCTTTATATATTTATTTATCTCTGCCCCTCACCCTTCTTTGTGACAAAAACAAGCAAATGAAAATAACACACTGCTGACACCCTATCTACACCCAAAAACCCCCATCAACCTGCTGAGAGAAAAAACATGTGTTGTCAGTCTTCTGATTAATATTCATTATTTACCTTCACCTGAATTGTTTTTAGTATTTTTCTTTCCATGAAACACGTCTCTTAATTCTGCTTTCTTCACTCTACATAAGTTCATACACATTTTCCCTAGTTTCTCTGAGTAACTCAAACTTCTTGTTTCTTCCACAAAAAGTGCCATTAGTAACAGGGCTCTCCCTTACCTCAATCCCTCTTTGACCTCATTTTGTTACATGCCTCTTAAATAGACAGTTGGGTCAAAGGGTTCAAATAGTAACTTTTCTTGAAAAGTTCCAAACTGTTGTAATGGTTGGACCAGTGCAAAACTCTACCACCAGTGTGTATTAGTTCCTGTCTTAAAATAGCTTTGCTGGTTTGGTTTTTTTCTCCCCACGTAAATAGTATTGTAAAATATCCATTTCTCTTAGTGATTTCCTGTAATTTTTTTTTGTTAATTGCATTTCTTAATTCTGAAGGTCATTTGTTCATATCTTTTGAACACTTAGATAGGAAATGGTTCTTAGTCTCATATTTTTGTATAAGTTTCCTATAGAAGATTTTATTCAGTTATTTAATGAAACTATTTTTCCCAACCTAGTTTCTCTTGGTTTTGTTTGTACACACGCATTTTAATTTTATACCTCTATCCTTTGGTTTAGAATTCGCCTGCTTATAATTGTGAAAGGGATTTCCTTTCATTCTTGGGATCTCACCCCATGTGTGGGTATTATTGGCCTACTGCTTTAAAAAAAAATAATCCATTTGGAACTTATTGTGGAAATAAATGCTGATCTAAACATTTTCTGTCAAACATGATCAGTTTTCCTAGTAGTTCTTGTCAAATAAGTACGGTTATGGTTTTTAACAGTAGGTACTGAATGGATGACTAGCATCAATCTTAAAAGTTAATACCAGAGTGGTGTTAAGAGATATACGTGAGGTGGAATTAAAGCAACTCATTCTGTAAGGGAGAAAAGTAGTAGAGCTGTGACCCTGGAAGGAAATGCATGAGGCAACAATGAGCCTGTATCATAAGATCTGGAAAGAGGTTCATTCTGATTTTGGGAGTTTGGACTTAAAAAATGAAATGGTTTTAGAAAATTTATAATGTCCAAAGTCCAGTTTCAAGTAACATGCTTTCCACATCAAGCCTGCTGTTCTCAATATACGGCTGGTACAACCACATAGATAAGTAGCTTAAAATGAGATCTTGGTTTGTAGCATGGGCGAGCTCTTCAACAATGATCCGTTTGAGGAGTATTTCCTTCTTGTACATTTCTGAAAGCTTATGGGAAACTTCATAGAAGTAGGTAGTAGGCCATGTATGGAAAAGGGGTGTTTGATCATTTCTGTTTCCACGATGGTAATTTTCTAGGTTACAAATTCCTTTAGTGCTTGATGTTAACTTTTCCATTTTCACCTGTATCTTAGCCAAGTTTTCCAAGGTGTCATGAAGTTCCTTGCACAACATCTCAAGTTCCTCATTAAATTTTGGATGTACAGTGCACTGATTTTGATGTTTCCTATTTTATTTGCAACAGAAAATCCCATATTGTTGAGAGTCTCCCATTTTGGTAATAAATTGTGCCAATCTGCAGCATTGTCCTTAATTTTTCTTGCACTGACAGATAAAACAGTTCTTTTGGGAGTAACGAGGCCAGAGTTCTTCACTTCACAGAGTATGAGGGAGCTAAGGGACTGAAACACATTTTCTTCTTTCTTTCATTCAGACAAGGGAAACGTCAGCATTTGTTTTCTGTGACTACACGTTTATAAAAGATTTGCTTTTCTTGTCTTCTCAATGGCATCCATGACTTTAAAGCCAAAGATGCAGCCAGCCGCAACCTGGAGGAAGTTGGAAGGAAGATCCAGAGCCAACCGGAAGCACAACCGTCACTTCCGGTCTTGACTTTCTCGAGACCACAATTCTTAACGTTTTTGGTGTAATAAAAACTTTTGTCAACCTGGTAAAACCTACGGATCCCTTCTCAGAATGTTTTAAATACATAATATAAAGCACAAAGATTATAAATAAAGCCAATTATATTGAAATATTGTCATCAAATATTTTTAAAAATAACTTCTGGACCCTCAGATAAAGATCCCCGGTATACAGAGGAAAATAGTCTGGGCCTAAAAATTAAGAGGAGGAAATGGAACTGAAAGAGGATTATTTGACAATTTTATTCTCCCAGTAATGCTTCATGGTTCCAAAATTTTGGAAGAATCAAAACTGCAAATGTCCAAAATGGAATACAGTTAAACAATAGGCTCTAGCACATATACCAGTGATGACTTATGCATGAGAATTGGAACAAAATATATCAAGTTCATGTATAAATAGGAAAATTGAGAGAGGCAATATAAAGAAGGTCAGAAAGAGGAAGGATCCAAGAAATTGAATAGATCCTTTATGGGGTTTTGGGGGGAATCATGTGTACAGAATGAGAGGGCTATCTATATCAGAAAGGAGAGTACATTCCCATTCCTTCACCATAAGCACCAATAATGAAATCATAACTCAATCAAATATGCTAATATCACAGGTATGGATGATGTCCTATTTATCTTTGGATCTTCCTTATTGAACAAAACACAATGCATTGAATATAGTCATGCAATGCTTTTTAAAGTTTAATTGAACTAGACATTTATATTATCTGTTCTGTTTTTCATGTAGAAAGAAGAAACTGCCAATTCAATATAACAGTTTGGATGTGTTTTTCATGTAGAAAGAAGAAACTGCCAATTTAATATAACAGTTTGAATGTGTCTCATTGAATCTATGTAGATAGCCTTTTTTGATATTCCATTTTTCTTTACTTCCCCATACAGTCTGTACCTCTATATTGTGCTGGCTCCAGTTCCATTTTTATCATTATCCCTTCACTCTTATACTCAGTAAGAAACGCTCACACAGACAACTATGTACATAATTGTGTCATGAATCTAGCTATATCTCTCTGTAAGATCTCCCTCTGTGCTTTCTTAAAGTCCTTCTAACAGGAGAATAAACCCTAGAAACCACAGCAGAAATTCTATTTTCAATATTTACTTCTGGGTACCTTCCATCACTTCAAAAGTGTACCACAGTGTTATTTATTACACTAGACAGTAATCAATAGAACCTTTTTTAAAAAGGTTTTTTGTGTGTGTGTGTGGTTTTCTAAATATCTAAGTTAGGAATAGGTATTTTAAAATAAGGTCTGGCTTGATTCTGATGAAAATATAAGATGCTTCCAGAGCAACATACACAAGGAATCCTGTAAAATTCAAGATAAATCTCATGGAATTTCTCTGTTATGCAGACATACACTTCTGCATAACAGAGAAATTCCATGAGATTTATCTTGAATTTTTAATCATTTTAAAGTTGATGTATACAAAAACAATTGGGAAAGTATCAAGCTCTATACAAATATAACATATTATGGTAATGATTTGTTTCCTAGAGAACAGAATTAATTAATAGGTAGTTATATCCAAATACTAAATCCCTCTCCAAATGTCCTCTAAGGTCTCTCCTCCATCTGAAAAGATACCCCTGACAGAAGATTCCAACTATAAAGGGGCCTAATCAAAAACACGAGCAGATGCTTTAAATCTCATGGGGCTAGCCAAGATGCATGAGGCTAAATAGGTAAGCCTGAGCTCCACTAGTTAAAAGATCTCCAGGTCCTTCAGGAAACTGCTAAAATACCTAGAGATAGAAGACTATACTCACTCCAGGCTCCAAAGAATGCTTCTGTGCAGTAGATATTATTTTTCTTTTTAAATTTTATTTTAGTTCCAAATTATCTCTCTCTCCAGGTCCTTCCCCACATATTTAGCAGGAAAGAAATATAATACCCATTATACATATGAAGTCATGCAAAAAGTATATCTGCATAAGTCACTTGAGGGGGAGAAAAAAGAATGAAAGATAAAAATGATATGCTTCAATCTGCACTCAGAGTCCATCAGTTTTCTATCTGGAGGTGTTAGCATTTTTTTTTATCATGAGTCTTTTGGATTTGTCATGGATTACTGAATTGATCAAAGTTTTAAAGTCTTGGTTAACATTACAATATTGCTGACACTGTGTACACTTTTCTCTTGGTTCTGCTTGGTTCACTTTGCATCAGTTCATATTAATCTTCCCAGGTTTTTCTGAAACTATCCCCTACATCATGTTTTATAACATAATATTATTCCATCATAATATACCACTGTTTGTTCAGTGCATCCCCGAATGATGGGCATCCTCTTAATGTCCAATTCTTTTTCATAACACAAAAAAGTTGCTATGTCAATTTTTGTATATATAGATCCTTTTCCTTTCTCTTCAATCTTTTTGAGGCCAAGATCTTGTAGTGATATTCAAGATAAAAGTGTATGTACAGTTTTGCATTCCTTTGGGCAAACCATTTCAGTCTTACTTTAGAGAAACTATGACAAATACTATAATTAGATATTTTTATTCACACAGCTGATCTGAAACAACAAATTAGAAGCAAGGAATAGAAGAGGTAAGGAATTACATATAAACTTTACAATCTGATAACAAGGAAAGAGACAAAGAATACAAGAAGCAGACACAAAAACTAAAAGCACAGAAGTCAGAAGACATTTGATATATGTGTAAGGAATTCCACATATGCTTCAATAACTCTTGAGGACATTATCATATTAAATAATGGGACTATAAAGAGCATAAATGGAGTATTTTAATATTTAAAATTGGTGGCAAGGAAAAACAATTGGAATTTACTAAATGGAGGGAAGTGGGGAGGTGACATGATTCAACTTCCACTTTAGGAATATCAGCTGAGTGGAATGGAGTGGAGTGGAAGATTGATTGGGATCTGGAGGGATTTAATGCAGGTAGACCAACTAGCAAAACCACTTCAGAGATTCTGCAGAGGACTGCAACAAGGTGGCATCAGTGTTAGATCAGAGAATGGGCAAATATGACAGATGCTTTGAAGGAAGAATTGAAGAAACTTTGCAACAAATGAATATGTGGAATGAGGATTCAAGGAAGACAACATTGGTTATCTGGGTGACTAGAAGGATAGTGCTTCCCTTCAGAATAAGAGGGAAGATGGAAAGGGAGAGGTCTGGTGGGGGAAAGATGAGTGAGTTCAATTTTGGACCTGAGTCTAAAACATCTATGGCAGTTGGAGATGCAAGCCTGAAGATCAGGAGAGAAGTTAGGGGTGAACAAATAGATCTGAGAATCATCTTAAATAATTTACTTACAAAACTAATAAGTTAAGATAAGTATATAGTATATAAGAAGTGGATCCAGGGTTATAGAAAGAGGGGACACTAATAGCTGGGGAAATCGGCAAAGTCCCAATGCAGGAATTGGCACCTCAGCTATGTTTTGGTGGAAGCTAGCAATCCTACAAAATAGAGATGAGGGCAGTGCCTTCTAGACTTGGTGGCCCACTAGTGAAAATGGATATTGGTAAGAGATTGAATGTCATGAACAGAGGAAAGGAAGAAGGCCAATTGGACCAGAACTGTAAATATGTAAAGGAATTAAAGATTTAAAAAAATTTCTAAAGTCTGGTGCAAAATCTAAAAAGAAACAAAAGGAAGGATAGTGCCCAAATACGCCTTCCCTGAATATTTATCTTGCTATGGAGTTTTATGTTATGGATTCAGGCAGAACCAAACAGATATGCACAGAGAGAAGAAATCTTATATTAGCAACTCAAAATGCAGTAACCCTGAGACAGAGATGGGCAAATAATCGTGATGTGCTATTGTCTCATCCATTTTCCTTTAGGCTCATCTAGGTGAAAAGAGGAGAAATCCAATCTATCACACTATAAGCATCGTATTATAGCATGTCAGAAGGATCTTCATTGTTAGGCTTCATATTGCTACTGAGCTAAACAAGGATCAAAAGCAATCACTCTTCAAGGAGCCACAGTCATCTCACTCCAATACTGTTTAATCTCCCACCATCTCTCCTTCTTTTCTCCTTTCAACTCTCATTAAAAAGTTATGTTTTAGTTTCAAAGAGTCTACATTTCATCTTAGAGTGACTGACCTCTCCCCTTGCCTGAGCAATATATCCCTCACTCACTAGCAATCTAACTTCTTGAATGACCTCTAGATTTGAAGAAAGACTTTAATTCAAGGTATAGATTTAGCTGCGACTGTCCTTTATTATAATCAGTATGCAAGGCCTTTAAAAAATATTGTCAATAAGAAGTTCCAGGTAGAACAAATTTGCTTTGGATCAGCAATAGAGAAAATGCCCTCAGTTCATTTGGTGAGGTAGACAACGATGGGGAGCCTGGGCCCCTATTGGGTTACTGCTTGTATTAACAATGCAATATTCACTATGCCTATGGCAATTATAAATAGGCTTATGTGGTTATTAATCACAAAATATATCAGTCTCTCTATATGGGGGATAAAGCCAGAGAATTTATTAAAATACCAAATAACCAAGTCCCAAAACCAGAAAGTCAAAGCCATCAGGATAGTTATGAAACTGGCACAAGTAGTTAACATAGTAAACAACCACATTCTTAAGCCTTCAAAACAGAACAGGCTACTTCAGGCAAAGGTCCTTCTCTCCCGACTCTCAGCAACTGCTCAGCGTCCAGGAAGCGTGCTCACAACAGCTCCGGCCCCCCACAGTTCCAGTTCCCGGCAGCCCCCAACAAGAGTCCTTAGCAGAAATTCTGGCTGGCTTAAAAAGAGATTTGGGCCTCGACCTCTACCTTGGCAGTTACTGCTGTTGCTGTGGCCACCAACAGTCCCCAACAGAACTCTAACTCTTCTTCTGCTTCCTCTTGCCCCTCCCTTTCCTGCTATGTCAGCAAGTCCAATGGGGCATGGAAGATCTTTAAATCCCATAACCCTTACATTCGGCCACAAGATCTTTCATGTCCCTTACTTGGCAAAAGTATATTAGGAATAACTGGTGTCAACAGAATTTTACAACAATATAACAAAGATAGCACACAATAAACACAGAAAACAGAAAACAATATTTCAGAGTGGGGTTTGAGCACAAGCTCCCCATCATTCCCCCCTGAACAAATGGGGCCCCGAAATCTTGGGGTAAGGGGCAAAGATCTCTTCTTCCATGGCTACTTGCTGCTGAAATCGGATGTAGAGCTGTCCCTGTCCCAAGGGGTCCCATTTGAGAGGTCAGTTCTTAATGTGCTTGATGCCAAGTCCAAGGGTGATACATCACAGTTGCAGACAGGGGGTGACATCCAGCTTATGCTATCAGGCATCTATAGGTGGAGGGTACCAAGCCTGTGGAAACAAATCTAGCAAACAAGGTAAACAGACAAAAAGCCAAGAAAAAGCAAAGAGAAAATAACCAGACTACTGTAGCCTCACTCACGGTAGAATATATGAGTTAAGGGTACAATTTTGTAATCATCTTCTCCGGAATAAACAATAGTTACAGTGTTATCCCTCCCATGTGCTATAATCTCTGCAGCCTTTGGAATATCATCTGGCTCCCTTTTTACCCATACTTTAGCTCCCGATTTTATTCTATCAGTAGAACCAAATCCTTCAGTTCCTCTGACAGTCATTTTGGGAGGAGGGTCAGTTTTTACAAGTGGTATTGTTTTACAAGGAACGATAATCACTTGGACTATCCTATCATTTTTACGAATCTGTATGGGCCCTTCACCTAAATTATGGAATGTCACAACAATTTCTTCTTGATAATTAGAATCTATTACTCCAGCCAATACATGTATTCCTTGGGCTGCTAATCCTGATTTGGGTAAAATCTGTCCAAAGTGATTTTGAGGGATTCTTATGCATATCCCAGTGGAGATTTTTCTTATTTCTTTTCTATCTAACCAAAAGTCCTCTAAACAATGTAAATCACATCCCACTGAACCAGGTATTCCTGGTTATGGTGCTGGGACATCTGGCCTCAAGGTCCAATACTCAATATTTGGGATCTTATGTGTTTGTTGTTTTCTAATTTGCAGATTTGGTGTCATCATTCTGGCTAGAGGTGTACTTCCTCCCAATGGCCTATTATTCAAATTACGTAAAGCCACGAACAAATTATCCTTCCAATGTTGATATGAATTATTGGAACTTAACTTCCTTAACTGTTCTTTCAGTAATCCATTCATTCTTTCAATTAACCCAGATGCTTCTGGATAATAAGGAATATGATATATCCATTCTATATTGTTTAATATACAATATCTCTTCATTTCATTACCTTTGAAATGTGACCCATTGTCACTTTGAATCTGCATTGGGGTTCCATAATATAGACTTATGAGATCTAGAGATTTACAGGTGTTTTTTCTGGGTAGCATTCTTATAAGGACAAGCCACTAGTACACCCGAATAGGTGTCAACACAAGTACATATAAATCTGCATCCTTTATCTTGGGGGGAGGGGACCAATATAATCTATTTGCCAGATTTGGGCTGGGACTTTTCCTCTTGCTATCTCTCCAGTTACTACCTGAGGGACAGTTCGTTCCTTTTCCAATTGACATATATGACATTCTTCTGCTATCTGTTTTAACAGTGAATGAGAGATACTAATACCTCGATCTTGTGCCCACCAGTGTATGGCCTGAACCCCCAAGTGCCCAGCCATTTGGTGGACCCATTTTGCTAATACTGAATCATCAGTTGTTGTCAAGGTAGGGACAATATGTTGAGTAGCAATCTTTGCCAGTCGATCAGCATGAGCATTATACTCACATTCTGGCGTGGTGAGGGCTACATGAGCATCTACGTGAAAAACTGACAAGTCAGTGACCAAAGACATATTCCAGATATCTTCCCATAATTCTTTGCCCCAGACTAGTTTGCCATGAATCTCCCAATTTTGATTTTTCCACATGGGCATCCATGTAGCTAACCCATTAGCTACTGCCCGTGAATCAGTGAATATATGACACTGTCCTCCTTGTTCTATTTTGATGGCTTGATGTACTGCCATAAGTTCAGCATACTGACTACTTCCACCTATCCCAGTACTTTCCAAAGTCCTTCTAGTACATGGGTTATAGGCCACTGCTTTCCAATGTCTCTTTTGGCCCAAATATTTTGCTGTCCCATCAGTAAACCATGCATGTCTCTTTTGTTCTTCAGTTAGTCCATCATATCCTTCATTCCATTTTACAGAGGATTGTACCAATTGTTGCTTTGGCTCAGGGGGTGTGTCATTCCTCTCAATTTCTACATTTGCTACAGATTCACGTAGAACAGAGACTCTACTTTTGCCAGTTTTCGCTCTATTTTGAATATACCACTTCCATTTGATTATACTAGCCTCTTGGGCATGTCCAATTCTGTGAGAAGCTGGGGTACTCATTACCCAGGTCATAATCGGGATTCCAGGTCTTAATACCACTTCATGGCCCAGAGTCAATTGTTCAGTCTCCACCAAAGCCCAATATGCAGCTAACAACTGCTTTTCAAAAGGTGTATACTGGACTCCAGATGAAGGGAGCTTCCTACACCAAAATCCCAAGGGTAAATTTCTGCTTTGCTGTTTTTGCCATAAGCTCCAGTTTGCATAATCATCTTGTACTGTCACTTGTAATTCCACTGGACCATTTTGCATGGGCCACAAATCTAGGGCCAATTGTATGGCAGCCTTGGCTTCTTCAAAAGCTTTACTCTGCTCAAGTCCCCAATCAAATTCATATTTCTTTCGAGTGACTCTATACAAAGGTTTCAAAATCTGCCCCAAATGTGGAATGTGGTGCCTCCAGTACCCAAACATTCCTATGAACTTTTGGGCTTCCTTCTTATTGGTAGGGGTAGGAAAGTCCTGAATCTTTTGTCGGGCTTGTGGAAGAATCTCTCGTAGTCCCTTGTTCCATTGTATACCCAAAAATTTTACATTTTGAGCTGGTCCTTGAACCTTTGCAGGGTTAATTTCCCACACTTTACTTTTCATATGCTCAATTAGAAGGGTCAAACTTCTCTCCACTTCTTTTGCATCTTTTCCCTGTATCATGATATCATCAATGTAGTGGGTAAGCTGTATACCAGGTAGCATTAATTCATCTAACTGTTCAGCCACAATCCTGTGACAAATAGTGGGGCTATGTAGGTACCCTTGTGGCAAGCGGTTGAAAGTATATTGTCTACCCTGCCAAGTGAAAGCGAACTGGTCCCATTGTTTAGGGTCTATTGGGATGGTGAAGAAGGCATTTGCTAAGTCAATAACTGCATACCAAGTTCCATCATATTTCTGGATCCTTTCTATTAAGGTGATGGTATCTGGAACAGCAGCATACAAAGGAGGAGTCACCTTATTCAATTGTCTATAGTCCACTGTCATTCTCCATGTCCCATCTGATTTTCTTACTGGCCAGACAGGATTATTCCATCTTGTGGTTGTAGGGACTAACACTCCTGTTTCAACATATTCCTTTATAGTAGTGGTAATTTCATCTTGCCCACCTGGCACACGATACTGTTTTAAAGTAATTACTTCAGAAGGTTCAGGTAAAGTGATTGGGTCCATTTTTATTTTTCCCACTAAAACTGTATTAATTCCTATCTTCCTTATGGCAAATTGGTATCTTCCTTCAGGTAAATTCAGAGTCATGCCTCTCAATATATCTATTCCAATTATGTATTCAGGAATGGGTACAACAACCACAGTATATTCTTTCTTAGGTAACTGCCCAATTTTCATTGTTATTTTAACTTGTCTGGCTGATATTTCAGCCCCTCCTAGACCTGTGATGGTAATAGGGATTCCATGTTTAAACTTATCAGGGTTTCCATAGATAAGTGTGGCCTCAGCCCCAGTATCTAGCAACGCCCTAGTCACAGTAGTTGATCCATTCTTCCAATATATTGTTAAACCGATATGGGGTCTACAATCTCCTCTGTATATTTCTTTAATCTGGGCTGGGGCCTGGCCTATTTCCTATTCACCCTGAAGTGGATACAAAGATTCTGATTCAGGAGTACCTGCAGGGGTAGTTCTTGCTTCCCTATTCATTCTAATGTTAAGTACCTTTTCTTGGTACAGCTTATGCAGCTCTTCAGTTGGAATACCATCTATTCTTCTAAAGTCCACCCCTGCTCTCAATAGAGCAAAAAACAGTTCCCTTCTAGTTGGTCTATTTTGTCTCTGAATCCTCCGGCTATTTACTCTTCTCTCTCTAGGCAATTTATCTTGTCCCTATTCCCCTAGGTCACTTAATTGTGAAATCTTATCCAGCACCTCTGAAAGAGGGTGCCCTATTTCTCCAATTAATAAAGTCAGAATTAAGTGCTTATAAGCAGGAGGAGCAGTCTTCACTATGATATTTCTATGAGGAACTCCTAGGGGGGTTTCATAATATGCATTTGCATCCCCAACCATGATGGTAGTTTTCATTACATCTTCCTTTAGCTTCCTCATACAATCTCTAAGTGAGTACCAGGGTCTGTCTCCACTAGGCCACATAGAGACAGTAGGATATTGCTTTCTGCATCCCTGTGCAACTAAAGCTAACAGAGTAGTGTTTCTGAGGCCTCCTCCCACATGGTAGTCCCTAAAAGCTTGGTGGACAAAAGGATTCTGACTGATACTTATGAAGTTTAAGCAATCCTCACTGTCCAGTGTTATTCCTCCAGCGCCTTCATCAGTGATTCTTACTATCCAAGACACTAAAGACTCTCCCATTCTTTGGGTGAATCTACTCAATATGTCAGTAAGCTCTTGTTGAGTGAAATCCTCAATTATCTCCTTGGACTCTGTTTGGTCCTGGCACTTCTCCTGTCTTCTTCTTCATATGGGGAGAACTTCTATGTTAGAAGACTCCTCATCTAACCTTGTTGCATTCTCCACACACACATTCTCCTGGCAGCTGTCTAGGCAACTCTGCCCAGCCTGTACAAAAGCTGCATGCACATTTCTTCTGCGCTTCCTTTTAGCTACATGAACAGTAGCTTTTTCCTGGACCACCTGAGTCCCTCCGGTTTGCTCTTCCGAATGCTGTGACACAGAAGAATCCTCAAGCAAACCAGCCAACTCCCTAGCCATCTGAGCTCTTTCCTCCAGCAGCTTATCCTTACTTTTACACATGAGGCGATAACTTGTTAGCAGGACCCAGCCTCTCCTGCACACTCCTGCCAACTCTTTGCCTGGTTCTATGGGTATTCCTTGCAAACATCTTTCCAAATCTCCAGGTTCTCCCTCTTTTAGTCTTGGTTCCCAGTTTTCACAGGGCCCTGTACTTTTGGCCCATTCTCTGGCTAGAGAGGAATAAGGCAAATCCTCCCATCCTGGGATAGCCATTTCTGCCTCTAAAGCCCCCCTGCTTCCAAATAGAGGCCTGATATTTTGTGATCCCATCCTCGTCGCCAAATGTATTAACAATGCAATATTCACTATGCCTATGGCAATTATAAATAGGCTTATGTGGTTATTAATCACAAAATATATCAGTCTCTCTATATGGGGGATAAAGCCAGAGAATTTATTAAAATACCAAATAACCGAGTCCCAAAACCAGACAGTCAAAGCCATCAGGATAGTTATGAAATTGGCACAAGTAGTTAACATAGTAAACAACCACATTCTTAAGCCTTCAAAACAGAACAGGCTACTTCAGGCAAAGGTCCTTCTCTCCCGACTCTCAGCAACTGCTCAGTGTCCAGGAAGCGTGCTCACAACAGCTCCGGCCCCCCGCAGTTCCAGTTCCCGGCAGCCCCCAACAAGAGTCCTTAGCAGAAATTCTGGCTGGCTTAAAAAGAGATTTGGGCCTCGACCTCTACCTTGGCAGTTACTGCTGTTGCTGTGGCCACCAACAGTCCCCAACGGAACTCTAACTCTTCTTCTGCTTCCTCTTGCCCCTCCCCTTCCTGCTATGTCAGCAAGTCCAGTGGGGCATGGAAGATCTTTAAATCCCATAACTCTTACACTGCTGGGGAAGCTCCTACAGGTAACAAAGATTAAGGTGTGAAAGGGCTGGTGTATTGACTTGAACAGGGGTGTAGGAGAAAGGATAGCTTAATAATAATAATAATAATGACAGTAACTAGCATTTATAAAGCTCTTTAAGTTTTGGAAAGCATTTTTATAAATATTATCATTTTATCCTTAGGACAATTTTGCAGATAATGAAACTCAAGTAAACAGGATTAAGTGACTTGCCCAGGGTCACATAACTAATAATTATCTCATGCCAGATTTGAACTCAGGAAGATGAGTCTCCCTGACTCCAGGACCAGCACTCTATTTACTGTACCAGCCTAGCTGCCTTTATTTCACTAAGTCCCAAATCCAATTAATTTCTACACCACTGAAAGACTTAAATGTTGAAAGCACCCTTTATAGTTTCAATCTAGGACAAAGTCCCAGTCACTCTGCTCTAGTTTTGGCTTTGAAGGAGAGTTTGTCAGATCAAATTGTTAGATTAGAAAAGAGATTTTTAGGCCTTAATCAGTACCCAGAATATAGGGAAGAAAGCTTGAATACACATTTGTTCATTTGAAATAATTGTTTATTCAAGTCTAAAAATTCAAGTCTAAAAATATACAAGCAAAATTACGTTTAAGGGGAGGCTAGGTGGCACAGTGAATAGAGCAGCGGCCATGGAGTTAAGAGGACCTGAGTTCAAATCTGACCTCAGACATTTGACACACTTACTAGCCATGTGACTTTGGGCAAGTCACTTGACCCTAATTACCCACAAAAGGCAAAAAAAAAAAAAAGAAAAAGAAAAATTATGTTTAAAAGTTTCATACTGATATATTTATCTTATATTATCCAAAGACAGAGGCAAAAGGCTTCCATGAAAGTAATTGGAAACCCCCAAACTGGCTTTTTTTTTTTTTTTTTTGCTTTTTGGAGGGCAATTGGGGTCAAGTGACTTGCCTAAGGTGGCTAGTTTTTGTATTAACTGTCTGAGGTCACATTTGAACTCAGGTCCTCCTGAATCCAGGGCCGGTGCTCTATTCACTGCCTTATCTAGCCACCTCTCAAACAGCCTTTTTTTAAATAAAATTGAGCATTTAACAAAATTAAATGTGATTTTAAAAACAAGTTTAAACTTTTCATTTCATAAAACTTAAAACAAGAGTTTGAAGAAACTGACCATAATCACATAAAAAGCTAAAAAAAATTCTCTGAGCAACAATCATAAAAAGAAAAGCAAGGTATTGAAAATATCAAATTATATGCAACAATGTTAAAGTTTTAATAGTATATGGGATTACAAATAGTATACATTTTTTCTATTATTTTAAGAAAAGCAATAGTTGGTTTGTGTCAATATCTATTAATGCTGTTTAAACAGTGAGGGAATAAATTCCTTTGTTTGTTACTTCATTCACAAAAAATTATTCAGCACCGATTATGTACAAAGCACTGTGCTGGGAACTAAGAGAGATACAAAGATAAATTCTCCTTTGTTACCAAGAACAGAAAAAGAGAAAAAATAATAATAATTAAAGAATTATAAAGCAAATGATAGATCTTCTAAGCATAGTTCCCTGGCATCTATCCTGTCCCTTCCTGCTCCTCTATCTACCCCTCCCACTTCCCAATCTATTGATTGAGTGTAAAATATTCAGAAAATGGAAGGGAAGGTGCCCAGATACATTTACTTTGTTTTTGGAGAGATTAATGTCCCCATCTACAGCAAGATCCCTCGAAGCTTTGGATATATAAAGTGCTGAAAAGTTGAAGAAAACACTGTAGAATTTCTTTCCTTCTTTCTTTTAAAGAGCTCAGGCTCCATTTGAAAAAAATGGCCTGAAGCTTTACAATTCAATATTTAGTTTGGGCAATTCAGATATACTTCCTGCACAGCTCCTAAGAACAGTCACAAAACTAAGCCTCCACTAAGCTTAAAATTCAAGTGGGAAGAAAACATATATGTAAACACATAAATCCTTATATATTACATATAAACACATATACATAGATATATGCATATATTCAACAAACAAGTCTACAAAGATTAGTTTTAGGTCTCTCTACCAAAGAAAGTAGGAAGTTTGAAGAAAAACATAAGAAAAATTTGCAAAGACAAATCATGTCAGACTAAATTCCTTTCATTCAGACTACCATAACAAAGAAATTGACTTCCTGTGACTTTTAAGTGAGTTCAGTGTGGCAAACCCAATCAGGAAAAGACAAAATAGTAGAGATATTCTGGGTGTTATATCTAACTTGACTTTTAGTCATTCAGAATCCATTTCTCCAAAGTACAGATTCAAAGTAAGAGTCAATAGAACCAAATACTCCAATGATTTTGAAAAGGTGCAGAAAAAGCCTCTGACAAATTAACAGTATTCATTTAAGATCTTAAAAAAAAAAAAAAGCAACTCTCAAAAGCACAGCAATAAATGGACCATTTTGTCATGGACCATGACAAAAAGGAAGCATGAAACAAAAAGTCAACTTTTTTTTTTTTTGCAATTCAGAAACACTAGATGTTTCTAGATGTTTCCTCTTACCCAAGCATGATGCCAGTACAGGTCCTTATCATCTCTTATCTAAATGATTTCAATTATTTCCCAAATAGTTTTCTTGCCTCAAGTCACCCCTGGCTCCAATCTACCCTCCATTCAACTGCCAAGACGGTTTTCTAAAGTCAGTCTGCCCATATCACCCCACCCCTTAATTAACTCTAATGCCTCTCCATTAGCTCCAGAATTAAATGTCAATTCCTTTTAAAGAATAACCCATCCTCTCCATACACTCAAAGATTCAGTTACACTGCCTCCTTGTAGCTGCCCAAACACATCACATCATCTCTCATCTCGGAACCTTGGCCATGACTGCCCTCCATTCTTCCAATGCTCGGTCCTCTCACTGTCTCCTCTTAACTTCCTTTAACACTCAGCTCAACTTCCTCTTCTTAAAAGTTGTTCTTTTCAGTCCACCCAGTGGCTAGTTCCTTCCCCTTTCCCATTACTGTCTCCTCTGTTTCTACATTGTACAGACCTAGTCAGTTAGTATTGTCTTCCTTGTTACAATGAATGCTCCTTGATAGACCTTGCATTAAAACCATATTTTCAATCAATACTTATTTTAAAATGAGTGCTATTTGTACATAAAACCCTCTCTTTTGTTATTGTTGCTCAAGGCTAATCAGAATCTGGGAAAAACCAAAAACCTAGCATATTGAATTCACTAAAACTTCTTAAATCATACAGGTCTATAGATCTTTGTAGGAAAAAGTGGCTCTTTTTGAACTTTGATTTCATCACCATCCCAATCATCATCATCCACCTAGGATTTCTTTAATGCCTATCATGTGCTAGGTACCATGCTAAGTGCTTTACAAATACTATCCCATTTGATTCTCACAATCACCCTGGAAGGTGGGCACTTTATCTTCATTTTACAGGTGAATAAATTGAGGCAGATAGCAGTTAAGTAACTTGCCTAAGGTCATATAATTACTAAGTGTCTGAGAACACTTTGGAACTCTGGTCTTTTTGACTCCAGACCCAGTCCTCTATGCATTGAGCTACCTAACTGCCTCAGGCATCACAAAAGTTTATTTTTGTCAAGGATTTTGCTTAAATAAAGTCTATAAATATGGTCAACAAAAACAATAACTCTTGGAGATCCCAAAAATTTGTGAGAAAGACTTTTTGCCAGAGATGTCAATGGAACAAAGAACTTGGACAAATCCAGGGAGGGGAAAATGGCAGCACTCCTCTCTATTTCAGACTACCAGAAATCTGGAGAAATCTCTTAAATGGACAGCTCAGTGTATGATACCAACTCTGTGTTTATAATCATTTTAGCTTACTCTTGGAATTTTTATGAAGCTCAAAGGAGCCGCTTTATTATGCAAAGTGTCTTATAAACCTTTAATCACTAAATATGTCAGGCATACTAAACAAGAAGTTTTATTAATTGACAAAGAAGAATCAAAGAATGAATAGAAAGCAAGGTCCTGTGTTTGTGTTTTTGTTTTTGTATCTCCAGTTCCTCAAATGAGGCCTTCCACATAGTAGGCATTCAATAGATGCTTTATAAATGAACAGAACAAATCAAATCAAAAAGTAAGGTTCTTGGGGGCAAAGACTCTTTCTTCTAACTGTTGTCTTTGAAATTTTGGTGATTAGTACCATACTTTGTACATAAAGTAGAAGGAGCTTCACCAACATGTTAGAATAGATTTTAATATTCTAAATTTCCACAAAGTCCCACACTAAATATTCCCCAGCAGCACAGTCCCAGAATAAATTCCCTCTCATACTGAACTCTGTCATAGCAAACTATTTCAACATCTCCAATAACTTTGTCTCAATTCTACTCTCAGGCATCTTCTAGTGGTCATTAGGAGACCCATTACTTTTTTTGGGTTATGCAGAAACAAAACTGATTTAATTATTATATCCAAAAAGAAATAATTCATTCAAGTGTTAGTCAACTTGTAGTAGCCTCTCTACTAGAGTTCCCTAGACATGTGTTCTAGATTTTTTGCTTATCAACATCATATAATTGACATGGAAAAGATAAATGACTCTTCCCCCCCCCCCCACATGGGCAGGTAATACAAAAGTGGAAATAATGTTGGATGTAAAAAATGTTGGATGGTGATGAGATAAAAAAAAAAACTCAATAGGACAGAAAGGGCAAATCAAATAAGATAAATTTAATGAGAATACTTGCAAAATGTGCTCCTGGCTTTTAAAATATTAATCAAGATGTAGAACATGAGGAGATAATAGTTCATATGGAAAAGATCTATAGATTTTAGTGAACTCCAATCTCAACATGACATGGTTGCCCAAAAAACTAACCCCATCATAATCTGCATGTTCCCACTCTGCTCTAGCAGGACAGCATCTGGAATATTTTGTTCCTCTTAGATACCAAATATAAAGACATCACCAAGCCAGATCACGATCAGAGGAAGGCATCCAGGACAGCTATAGGTTTGCATAGCAGTTGAAAGAGTTCTACTCAGTCCATAGAATAGTTAGCTTAATAGCTGTTTTCATAAATTTGAAAGATTCTTTTGTTTAAGCAGGAAATAAACAGTTCTGCCATAGCAACAATCAGTACTTTGATTAATGAGTGGAAATTTCTGAGTAGATTTTGGCTCAGTGGAAGTAATAACTTCCTAATAATTAATATGTACAGCTACATGCCACAGTGATTAGAGCCTAAAGTCAGAAAGAACTGAGTTCAAATCTAATATCAGATGCCTGCTAGCTGTATAGCCTTGGGCAAGTCATTTAATTTGCTTGCTTCAGTTTCCTAACTACTGCCCATGGTTTTTATTAGGATCAGAGATAATGTTTGTAAAGAGCTTAGCACAGTGCCTTATAGGTGCTATATAAATGTTAAATTATCATTATTACCGTTATTGTTATTATAATAGAATGCAGTGGAAGTGACTAATTGTTGGGATATCATAGAAGAAAATCACATCTCAGTATGGTTTATACAAAATGACTACTGAAGCCCCTTCCAGCTCGAAGATTCTGCAAATCGGGCTATTTTAAGCATCAGCTAGGTAAATGCAGGAAGACTGGAGCAAAGAGAGAAGGAATAAAAAAGTTCCATACGACCTAAAATCATATTACATTAGTGGTTACCTAGTCCAACTATGTATCTAAAAGGAGCTTTGCAAATAATAGCATCTTGGTATTCACCTTGCATTATAACAAAGGGAGATTGCTAACAACAATCTTAAACTAGCAGGAAAGCTGAAATACCCGTTAAATTAATATGGGTGCAATAGAAAAGATGTAGGAAAAGATAAAAATGAAATAGGAAAGCCCATGAGGAATGATTATCCATAAAAAATGCTTAATCGCTGTAGTTCATCGCCTGACATTTTTAACTGTTTAAAATTTAGCAAGCAAAAACCAAAAGGGAGGAGGGAGGGTGGAAGTAGTATCAATAGCCCCAAAACATTATAATCAAAATTATTCATTAAGGTCTGGTTTCTACTTTTATTGTTATTCTATTCTTTTTGAGTTAGAAATAAAGCCTTATGCCTTCACTACAATCATCATAAGGAGTCTGGTAGTAAAGCACAACATATTTGTATTTTCACAATTGTATTAGGATTTCATATTCATTTTTTTCACTTGAGCAGATTTCAAAGCCTCAGATACTATTTTTGTAATCAAACAAGTGTCTCACTTAAGCTAACAAATGTTTATCCTTCAGAGAAGTGTAAGCAGCTTTTTCTTCATAATTGCGTTAATGATACTTTCCCACTGCAGAATGAAAATTATTCAGTCCTAAGGTAAGAAATGTAACATGAACAATATAATACAGGCCATTAAAATATGAAATATTTTATTTAAAATGAATATAGTATTACCTAATCAAAGGCAGCATGGCAAAGAACATAGCATTGGAGTATGATACAGAAGAATGAATTCCACCACAAATTAGCAACATGACCTTGGACAAATCATTATATCTCAGACTCTCAGCTCCTCCTACAAAAAAAAAAAATAATGCCCACCTCACAGGGTTATTGTAAGGATCAAATGAATATCAAATACAAGTGGTTGGTAAATTGTAAAGTTCTATGGAAACACAAATTAACATTATTACTATGACTTTGCTAGATATACTAATATAATTCTCATCTGTGCTTTCATTAGACTTATTCTGCTTGACTCCTTATGGTGAAAGTCACAGAAAAGCATATTTCAACTTAATGCAATGTGAAAACAGACTAATAACTAAAACTAATAAAAAAAATTGGGATGAATGGTCTTATATGGTAATTACTTACCTGTCCCTGGAAGACATTTATTGGCAGAGCCCTAAATACAATGAGAAAACTATCTTCAACTAAGTAGCAACACCACTGACCTGGTGTAGCAGCAAGCACCCTGACATACCCAGGGCAGCTGCCAAAACAGGTTCTTAGATCTGCTTTTCTAAAGGAAAGCAACTCAAAATGGGTTAACAAGCTTACTTTAATCAATCAAACATATATCATTTACCTAGTTCAGGGGGAAAAGGCCAGCACCCCGAACTTCAGAGTATACAGACAGAAACATTTCAAACAGACAGGCCTCCAACTGTCCAACCATTACATCCATACCAAATCACAGTTCCCAGAGAGGAAAGCATCAACATCTGGGTTTTTCAAAGCTGGTGGGCTCTCAGTGGCTGCCCAGAGTCTCAACTGGTCAAATCACACAACACTTCTCAAAGTGAGCCCCAAAACAAAGTCTTACATCAGGGATTGTATAGCCTTCTCCTGGCTCAGAGAATGTAACAACCCTCTTGACCCACTGCCCAATCACAACGCACCAAGATGTGGGTGTTCCTGAAAAACAAGCCTTCCTCCACAGGCTCCAGGTGCACTTAACCTAGGGGCAGGGAAGATCTTAAAATTTATATTCCTATAACCCCTGGGTCATGTTCCCTGTCTTTCCTCTGGTAGATATAACCCAAGTGGATTCTTACCTCCTCAGTCCTAACCCTGGCAACATTATCTTCATCCTTAGATTTGTTTCCTTCTGTTACTGTACCCAACCCTTTTTCTGCTTTCCTCGGTAGTATTCAGTATCAATGAAATACAGTCTCCCCAGGTATACTTCTTCTTAGTAGCAAAATTTTAAGTAAACTCCCCTAATCCTTTCCTGGCCCAGGTACAATAATCCCTACTTATTCCTCTGGTTACTGAGGAGATTCATTTTCAATTAACAATTGAAACAGAACTTGGGACCAATCCAGCTCTAAGATTCTATCATTCTGTAACATGTTTTGATAGAGATAATAACATACAATTATAACATATTAAGAAATCACTTGAGGAAAAAATAATTGGGGAGAATCTGTGAAAATAATGTTATTAATTCCACTGTATATGTCTTTAATTTTTAACCCAACCCAAAAATTCCTGACAGAAGGACAGAGTGCCTATCTCAAGATACCATAGAACAGAGCTTCTTAAGCTGAGGTCTGGGAACATGAGAATTTTAAAAGTATTTTAAGAGTCAAGATGTTGGAGTAAATGGTAAATTGCTGTAACTCTCCATGTTCACCTCCAAACAACCATAAAATAGTGCCCCCAAAACAAATTCTGAAACAGAAGAAACAGCAAAAAAAAAAAAAATGGGACAAAACAATCTTTTAGCCCAAGAAATGTGGAAGATCAGCAATAAAGTTTTATCTTACTTGGGTAAATGGAGAGTGCATTCAGGAAAGGAAGTGTACCAACATGACAGCAGGAAGGCCACCTCATTAAACCAGAAGGAGATCCTGAGCCTCAGTGTGGTAGAGCAGGCAAACTTCAAAACTAGGGCTCTTCACACACCTCAGAATAGTCAGGGGACTAGACCAACTCCAGCTTTGAGAATCACCAGGAGAACTATCCTGTGCTTCAGCATAGCCCTGGGCAAAGAGACAGTCACCAGCAGCCAGGCTGCCACATGCTTCAGTGTAGCCCCAGGGAAATGCAGAAACACCCCATGCCTCAGCATACCCCAGATGCCCCCAGCTCAGAACCAGGTAAGCTGCCAGACCCCCATGGCCTTCAACAGTGCCACCCACCCACCATTTCAGTATAGTACAAGATACAAGGGTCTGGTTCCCCATGGACCTTAGGTGACATCAGCACAACACTAGGTAAACAGTCAGGGCCTGCAGTGCCTGGCACAATAAGCCTTCTACCTAAAGGGCAGAGGTCAAATTTAAAAGAAAGGGGAAAGAGCAAAAACAATAAGCAAAAAACAACAGCAAAAGAATCTGACCATAGAAAGCTATTATGGTGACAAGGAAGACCAAGACATAAACTCAGAAGAGGACAACAATATCAGAATGCTTATTGGAAAAACCCCAAGAAAAATGGGAAGTGGTCTCAAGGCCAGAAAATACTAGAGCAAGAGCTCAAAAAAGGAGCTTAAAAATCATATAAGAGAGGTAGAAGAAAAATTGAGAAAAGAAATAAGAGTGATGCAAGAGAATTATAAAAAAGAATGGAAAAGGAGATACAAAAATCCACTGAGGAAAACAACTCTTTAAAAAGTACAATTGGCCAAATGGAAAAAGAAGTACAAAAGCTAATGGCAGGGGGGGAGGAGGGAACTTAAAAGTTAGAATTGGGCAAGTAGAAGCTAATGACTGTCATTTCAAGAATCAATCAAACATATTCAAAAGAATGAAAAAAAAAAGAGAAAAAATGTAAAATAGCTTATGGGAAAAACAACAGAACTGGAAAATAGATCCAGGAGAGACATATCAGAATCATTGGCATACCTGAAAGCCATAACCAAAAAGAAGACCTGGAAAGAATTTTTCAAGAAATTATCAAGGGAAACTGCCCTGAAATCTTGGAACCAAAGGGCAAAATAGGCAATGAAAGAAGTTACCAATAACCTCAAAACAGAGATCCCAAAAGAAAAACTCCAAGGAACACTATAGCCAAATTATAACACTATAAGGTCAAGGAAAAAGTAATGCAAGTGGCCATAAAGAAACAATTCAAATATTGGGTAACCACAACCAGGGATTTCACAGGACTTAGTCATTGCAATGTTAAAGGCCCTGGATGTGACTGGCATTTTCCATCATGTGTTCACTGGGATTGTGTTAGGTCCTTGCATTGCTGGGAATTTTCTATGAAAATTAGTCTTCCAGCATCCAAATTCTTAAAGAAGTTAAGCTAGTTACAGGTTCATGACCAAACAAGAAATAGTGAGCATTATGAAATGTAAAATAGATCATTTTTATTACACTGAATTAATAAGCTTCTGTACAAACAAAACCAATCCAAACAAGATTAGAAGGAAAGCAGGGAAACAATCTTAATAGCAATTATCTTAAATATATAGAGAACTGAATCAAATTTATAAGAATACAAGCCATTCTGGAGCAGATAAATGGACAAAGGATATGAACAGGAAGCTTTCAGATGAAGAAATCAAAACATCTCTATAGACATATGAAGTGCTCTAAACCACTTTTGACTAAAGAAATGCAAATTAAACAATTATGATATATCACCTCAAACTTATTTGATATGGCTAATATGTCCCAAAAAAAGGAAAATGATAAATGTTGGAGAGGATGTGGGAACTAGCAGGACACTAATACACTGCTGGTAGAGTTGTGAACTGATCCAGCCATTCTGGAGAGCAATTTGGAACTGTGTCCAAAGGCCAACCAAACTATGCATACCCTTTGATCCAACAATACCACTACTAGGTCTGTATCCCAAAGGGATACTAAAAAGGGAAAAGATATCACATGTTCAAAAATATTCATTATATTAAGTGGAATATGAATATAATGGAATACTTTATGCAGTAAGAAATGATGAACAGGAAGCCTTCAGGGAAAAAACTTCAAAGACTTCTATAAACTGATACAAAGTGAAATGAGCAGAAGCAGGAAAACATGGTACACAGTATCAGCAACATTGTGTGATGATCAACTATGAATGACTCAGTTCTCAGCAACACAAGGATCCAAGACAAGCACAAAAGACTCACAAAGGAAAATGCTTATTCACATCCAGATAAAGAACTGATGGATTATGAATGCAGATTGAAACATTTTTTTCACTTACTTTGTTCTTTTCCATAGTTTTCTTTTGATCTGTTTCTTCTTTCACAATCATAACTAATATGAAAATATGTTTTACATGATAGACCATATATAACCTATATGAAATTACCTGCCTAATTAGGAAGAGGGGAGGAGAAGAAGGGAGGGGAAGGAGACAGGGAGAAAATTTTGGAAATCAAAATATTATAAAAATGAATGTTAAAAATATTTTTTGTCATGACTTGTAATTTGGAAAAATAAAATACCATTAAAATATTTTATAACTATAATTGATTTCCTTTCTCATCTAAAATATTCCATTTTATGCATCTAAAAACCTTATTCTGAGAATGGGCCCCTAAGCTTTACCAGATTGCCAAAGAGATCTATGACAAAAAAAGTTTAAGATGCCACAACTTAGAGGCAGCTAGGTGGCACAGTGAGTAAGAGCACCAGCCCTGACTTGGGAGGACCTGGGATTGGTTCCAGCCTCAGAAAATTAGCACCCACACATAAATAAATAACTAGCCATGTAACCTTGAGCAAGTTACTTAAGCCCAATTGCTTTAAAAAAAAAAAAAGAACCTACAACTTAGAAGATTCTAAACCCATCTTACCCCAAAACTTTCTTCACTACAAATTGCTCAAATTAAGACAGAAAATGACAAAAATTCTAAGCACTTGTGAGTTTTAGCATTGTTTTTCCAAGGGTGGTAGGGGAGATTATCTAATACAATTTTAAAGAAAAGTCTTAGGGGAAAGTCATGAGTTCATCATACAGAAAATTTCTTTCTTGGGATAAAAGTCATTTCCCACACAAATACAAGAAGGCTTGGGAGAAATGAGCAAAATTAAGCAACATATTTTCCTTTGGTAATCCAATCTTCACCATGTTGCAACTGGGAAAGGATACTGAGAGGAAAAGTTAACACTTCAAAAATTTCCTGGAAATTCTCTCAGTCTTTGTCTACACAGGTGATATGACTAAGGAGTTGGGCTACTTAGCTAGGCCAGGGGTGAGGAACCTGAGGCCTCCAGGCCACATGTGGCCTTCCAGGTCCTTGGGTAGAGCTTTTGAGTGAAGCCAGGTTTTACAGAACAAATCCTTTTATTCAGGGGATTTGTTCTATAAAGTTTGGATTTAGTCAAAACTGGCTGCACATGTGGCCTCAAGGCCAAAGTTTCCCCACCCCTGAGCTAGGCAATAAATTTAGAGCTGAAAGGGACCTTAGAGGTCACCTAGTCCAATTCTTCTCTTTTACCAATGAGGAAAGTGGGATTGTAGCTCTCACTCAAGATCACACAACTAGTGGGATTTGAAACTTGATGTTCTGAGTCCAAATTCAGTATGTTTTCTGCTATAACACATCGCATTGCAACTATTTGAAATACATCATTTGGGGATTGAATTGTCAGTCTCAGTATCTATCTACAGAGGTCAAAATCGCTGTACACGTAATTGCTCCATTTGTCATTTAGCAGAGACTAACATAAGGAACCTGAGAAATACAACTTCTTCTACATGCCATGTTTTTTTTTTCCCCTGGGAATTTTCTGCCAAATTACACTTTCCATAAGATCCTACTTTAACCTAGACACCCTGCAGTGCAAACAAGCCCTCCACCTTAGAGGAAAATACTGCCAAAATCTATTCATAGAGTAAGTCGTGATTGCACCCAAGCAAGCAAGCCTTATATTTCAGCCATAACTGTTAATTGTCCAGTTTTCTCAGATCTCTGAGAAGTATTATTTTTAGAAATATCCTTCAGCTATTCCTCCCAGTAAGGTTTTTCACCTGTTTCACTCCTCAGTCTTTATTAGGTCTTTAACTTGGAGAGACATACATAATGGAGTGTTCCACTGGAACCCTTTGACCTGTGCTATTTAACATATTTCTTAATTTATCAAAGATTTAGCTAAAGATATAAATGGAATGCTAATCGAATTTGCAAAGCTAGGAAGGATCTCTATCTTGGATGACAGTCAAAATCCTAAAAGATCCTGACAGGGTAGAAACAAGGGCCAAATGTCATAAGATGAGATTTAATTCAGAAAAAAAGTCCTATTTTGCATTCAAAAAACTCAACTACATAAGCAAAAATCAGGAAGAAATTGCCATACAGTAGTATACATTAAAAGTAGAGGAATTTCAGTGCACTTCAATGAGTCAACATTTTAAATGGCAGTCAAAGAAGCTAATGAAATTTTGCTTTATTAAGAGAGAAATGAGCTGGGCAGCTAGGTGGCATAGTGAATAGAGCACTGGCCCTGGAGTCAGGAGGACCTAAGTTCAAATCTATCTCAAACACTTAACACTTACCAGCCATGTGACCTTGGGCAAGTCACTTTACCCCAATTGCCCTGCCCCCCCTCCAAAAAAGGAGGGAGGGAGGGAGAGAGAGACAGATACAGAGACAGAGAGACAGAGACAGAGACAGAGAGACAGAGAGAGAGACAGAGAGAGAGACAGAGAGAGAGAAATGAGTATACCACATACATAATATTGTGATCAGTTGCAGGAGAGGATTGTATTTATTAGGTAATATCATTATCCTTGTTTGTCCTTCATTCTCAAAGAGGGCCATGACCTTAGAAAGGTGATGCCATGAATTGCAAGTGAGTTGTACATGAGGGAGGGCTGTGCTGTGCAAAGTCACCAGCCTCACTCTCTCCTCTGGAGTCATCTGGGTCCAGTGGCAATACATAGATCAAGATACCTAGAGATGACCCCATGGTAATGTTGGAGCATATTCAGTAAAGGGACAACATAATAACAAGAGTCCTGGAAAAGCCTAGAGAAGATTCATGGAAGCAAAAATAACTGACTACAAGGATTTAAAATGTTATCACAAGAAACAAGAATGAGAGTTGTCCTGCTTAAAAACCCAGAGGGCAGAACTAGTGCCAAGAAAAGAAATTTGTAGAGGGACATTTAGACTCAGTACAATTACATGTGTATATATATACATATAATATAGATATACAAACACACATATGATAATATATGTGTATGTGTGTGTGTGTGTGCGCACATATAGACATGTATTTCCTATCAATTAGAACTTCCTGAAAGTAAAATACCTAGTCTTGGTGTGGGAGCAATTGAATTTCCCTTCATGAAGTCTTTAAACAAAAAACTATATAACAATGGACCAAGGATATTTTAAAGAGGATTGCTATTCAGGTATAGCTTGAATGAGATGGCTTCTGTAGTCTCTTCTAAACGTAAGATTTTGTGATTAAGTATCTGATATTATTTGAAATTCACTGTCCTAGTTAATTAATACACAAATGAAATGTAAATGTTCTATGAATCCGAGGAGCCAAAAAATGGCCAAATAAAATGAAGAAATTGTGCTATATAAACAAAATGGAATATAACTATATTTGTGAAAAAATATTAGGAATTCAAAGAAAAATGGAAAGATTTGCATGAGCTAAAACAAAGCAAACACTACCAAGAGAACAATACACACAGTGATTACAATAATATAAATTTTAAAAATACCAAAACTAAGTATAAATTTGAGTAATTCTAATGACCCAGCTTAGCTCTGGAAAAGAGATGAGTAAGCATCTTGCTCCCCTTTTGGTGGAGAGAGGGGAGATTTGAGTTTTAGAGTATTACAAGTAGTGCCAGACATAGAAACTCTCTCAATTTGTTTTTAAGGTTTTCTATGGGCACATTTGGTGGAAGTTGGTACTGATTATTGAAATAAAAGCAAAAATCATCAGTAAAACAGTTAGGAAATGTGAAAATTTGAAATACTCATGGTTTTTTAATAATTAGGTATATGGCTTTAAGTTCCCATGATATGGACCTGTGTTCTGAAAGTATACCTCATCTTAGTATAGATTCCTAGTTACCACAGACAAAGGCATCAATAAAATGCATATGTGAAATGACTATGATTATTGCTGATGAGGTGCTGGACTTGTTAGGGACTCCAAATAAACTATATTCTAGGGAATGTTAATATGCCTTGCTGAAATAAAAAGAAAGATAAGAGTACTTTTAGATGTTATTGATCACTGAAACTTTTCTGAAAAGGGAGGAGAGAAACATCAAGTTTGGTGATTATTTGCATTCAAGATGAAGGTTTGACCTTAATTTATTCCAACTGTAGGTATACACACCTCTTTCCCTAAGGGCAAAAAATTCTTGTTAAATAGCAAAGCTAAAATATAGGAGAAAAGCAGAAGATTGTACTCCCAAGGAAGAGGTGAGATGCTTTGGGACAGTAATGGCTATTTTAAATAATAAGAGATGGGGGATGTGCAGATGACTAACATCTTTTTTCAAGTTTTTCTCTCAGATTTTCTTTTCAATTTTGTTTCTAAATTGGGGTAAACAAAACAATGTTTTTTTTTTCCATAAGACCAAAACATGGTATATATGTTTACAATCCTACATAATAAAATCTTAAATTAAAAGAATAACAGAGGGGCATTCAATTATCTTGCAAACAAATATAACATTGGTCCCTTTATTAATCTGTAAGTCAATTTAGATTCGAGGTAGCAAACTGAAACACAGACTAAATATACAGTAATTTATATTCATATAGGGGCCCCCTTTCCCAAGAGGAGAATTGAATAACAATAATTATGCGTTTAGTCCGGATTTCCTGGCTCTCAATTCATGAAATCATGGCCTCTGTGCATTGTAAGTAAGACCTGTCAGTCATCTACTCCAACCCATAACGGAAACACAAATTCCCCTCTACAATACTGCTGACAAGGAGTCTGCTTGCAAACCTCCAGGGACAGTGAACTCAAGCTTCGCTAGGCACCCCAACCCCCCTTTGGATAGCTGTATTATTGAGAGGCACTGTTGCATAGGAGATAGTGGGCCAGCCTCTGCATCAAGAAGATGAGTTCATGTATACTGCTGGCATACACAAGCAATGTGATCACCAACAACTCATTTAGGTTGGCAGTGTACTACACAGCTTTCCAACATCTGCCCTGGGGGAGGGAGTTCCTGCACCAAAATCACAAATTCAGAAAGGAAATGTGCTTGTGTGCATATAAATAAATGAATATATATAAACATATATGCACATATATAATTTATATTAATATTTATATAGTCACACATACATACACATGTACATGAAATATTGATTATATAAAAACCATATATGTATATAAACAAATACATAGGTATTGAAACAAGTATACATATACAGAGACAAATATATACATACACATATATACATGTATGCATATTGACATGGATGTACATATACACATATGTGTTCGTATATTTCATATGAGTATAAACATATATAAGAATATACATATTGTTGCATTTTGCATATGTGTGCATGTACATGCATGGAGGTATTATACATGTGTGTATAATATGGATTTCTTCTACTTTGACAATTCACGCATCTGAAAACAGTGATTATTTATCCCTCTCCCCAAAGTCTTCTTGTCTCCAGGGTAATCACAAAAACACCCACTGATATAGCACTTTAAGGTTTACAAGGCATTTTCCTAACAACTCTGCATATAAGTAGTACAAGAATTATTATCTGCATCTTCATAAAATGTCAGAATCTCATTCATGGAATGAACACGAGAGGTCATCCAATCCACCTTCCCTCGCCTTAATATGAATCTTCTCTACAATATCCCCATCAAGGAGGCATCTAGTTTCTGCTTGATAATTTACAGTAAATGGGCGACCAACTCTCTGCAAAGACAACCCATTATAATTTCAGATAAGTAATTATTATGCCAATATTTCCTTATTTTCAACCTAAAATATCATCTTTGCATTTTAAAAATTGCTCCTTGTTCTGTCTTCTAAGGCCAAGAATGATCAATCAGTATTATCAGTCTTCTACCTGGCAGTCTCAAACACCTGAATACAAATACTATGCCTTTCCTTTTCACTTTTCTCTTTTCTTGGTTAAATGTACCAATTTGATCACCAATCACCTTAGTTGAATGAACACTGGAATGTAATAACCCTTTCTAAAAAGGTGACACAGAATTAAAATAACATTCCAAATGTTCTCTGACTAGGGCAGAGTATAGCAAAATTGTTCCCTCCTTCATTCTCTACACTAGAGCATGCTTAGTACAGACAAAGATGCTGTTGTGTTTTTTGTTTGTTTATTTGTTCTGACTGCCATGTCATTCTGGAGAATCATATTGATATTTAACTCCGTTAAAACCATCATATCTTTGCTATATGGATTATTACCTAGTCATTTTTCCTTTATTCATGCAGCATTTTTGCAACTAGATCTTTGGTCCTGAATGTTGGATTTTATATTTATTCCTACCATCATTGTGTTGGATTCTGCCCAACACTCTGGTCTATCCAGATTTGTTTTTATCTTGGGGTGTGGCCTAGTTGATGGAGTCCTAGACTTGGAGTCATAAAACCCTGTATTTGAATATTACCCCATACTTACTATCTGTATGACCCTAGACAAATGACTTGATCTCTTTCAGACTCATTTTCCTAACCTGTAACAAAGGATTATAATAGCCCCTACCTCACAGACACATGATATAAGGATCAAATGAACTATTATATGTAAAGAAAACTTTACAATACTATGAAAATAGTATGTTATTAGTTATTCCTTATAGCTTTGTACCGTGTTTAAATCCAATCATGCTTTTTCTATCTTTATGCAAATGATGAAAAAAAATGTTAAACTGGAAAGGGTCAATCATGGATCCCTGAGATCACAGAGGCATTCTAATAGAGCAATGCTTAGATGTTCATATCAAGCCTTTAGTGATTATTTTTGGGTCTATGCATTCAATCATTTACTAATCCACCTAACTATACTATCTAGCCTGTTTCTCTCTATCTTATACACTAGGAGAGCACGAGATATTTGATTAAATAGAACTTACAGGGGAAAAGTATCAATAGGATGAGGGATGCAGTTTTTTTCAGTGGATTGGAAAGACAACCTTTTGACTTGTGACTCTGGTTTCCTTTCAATGAGGCATGTGAATCTTTACAGTTCTTTTGATAGTGAAATTGACATGTCCAATAATCAAAGCACAACATATCCTAGGAACCTTGGGTACAGAGAGTATGTATTGAAGGAGGACAAGGATTCCATTTCACATGAAACTACTCATGGTGCAGCTTTTGAATAGGGAGATACAGAAGCTTCTTTCAAAAAAGAGAGACAAAAGGCATGACAAGTCTGGGATACACATTTCTAGGAACAAGGGTTCAGCAACAGAAAAGGTTTTATATGACCAACTAGATTTGAAAACAGAAGACAGGTTGAGGCAATCTGAAGAAATTAGCACCTTATCTGAATGATCATTTAGATTAAACCCCTCACTGAGATTTCCATTTTTATCCTCCTTCCCACTCCATGCCACTCCCCCCTCCCCCCCCAAAAAAAATCTGTCTGAAAGAAAAATTTTGCCCAGAGTTGTTTGGAGGAGTTTAAAGCCAAATGTGCTTTGTAGAGAAGATTAAAATTGTACTCAATGGAAATATGTACTGTGATTGCATCCTGTTGCTTAAGTATTTATTTTTGTCATCAATAAATGTGCCTGTTTCTCAGCCTTCTTTTTGTAGTCTTTGGTTTGTTGAAAGTATGTGACTGGATAATTTAGGCATGAGTTAACATCAGAAGTTCCCAAATTTTTCTAGGATGAATTGAAACCAATCTATAGGAGCCCAGTGTATTTTAGTGGAAAGAGTGCTGGATTTAGATTCAAAGGACCTAGATTTGCATATTGTTTGGTTCCTCCCAGAACCTCCATTTTATGGAGGCCCAGGACAATTGTGACTTCATACCTCCACAGACTGCACTACTGATTCATTTCCACATGATTTTACCAAGCCATTGAAATCTACCCCGGAATCACACTCCACCCCAGAACTATAGTGGAAATGCTATCTCCTCTGTGGCCTCTTCTTCTAAAGGGTTGATTTCCTCCAAAACTTCCATTTTGAGTAAGAGGCCCAAAAAAAAGCATGTCCTCAGAGGTGGAACCAAGATAGCAGAGTAGAAGCACAAACTTGGCATGGGCTCCTGCTCCAATAACTTCCAATACCTGTAAAAAAATGACTCTAAATAAACTTTAAAGCTATAGAACCCACAAAGTCATAGGGAAAAACAAATCTCCTGCTGAAAGAAGCCTGGCAGGCCTATAGGAAGGGACTATTGCACCAGGCTGGGAGCCAAGAACAGTCCTGTGTGAGCCACAGTTCTGGCCCCAAGGTGGCCCGACAACCTGCGGCCAGAGCGGACTTCAAGAGAGTAAATCACCTGCAGCTGTGATGGTTTCCAGACTGGACTCTTTTCAGCAAAGCAGTGATATAAGTCAATCCCAAAAGACTCAAGAAAGAGAGAAATGCACCATCCAGAGATATAACTAGAAAGAACTGAGCCTGAATCCTGATGGAAGCAAACTAAATGATCTTTTTCTTTTCCTTGTTTGGTTTTATTTCTTCTTTACCATCTTTCTTCCCACCTAGTACAATACGCCTTTGTAATTGGAATAATGTCTAATATGAATGTATTTGCAGATCCTATACTGAACTATATGCTGTTGTGGGGGGAGGGGGGAGGGAAGTAAAGGAAATCTGAAAATCAAGGAACTATGGAATTGAATCTTGTTAACTGAAACTAAACTAATAAATTAATTAAAAGAAAATAAAAAGGAAAATAAAAAACTGTCTCCAAAATGGAAAAAATAGACTAACACAAATGAAAAGAGGTCCAAAAAGCCAATGAGGAGAAGAATGCCTTAAAAAGCCAAATTGGCCAGATGGAAAATGGATTTTAAAAACTCACTGAAGAGAATATCTCCTTCAAAATTAGATTGGAGCAATTGGAAGCTAATGATTTTATGAGAAATCAAGATACTATAAAACAGATCCAAACAAATGAAAAAAAAAAAAGGCAATGTGAAAAACTCATTGTAAAAACCAATGACCTGGAAAATAGATCTAGGAGAAATAATTTTAAAATTATTGGACACCTGAAAGCCATTATCAAAAAAAGAGCCTAGACAACATCTTTCAAGAAATTATCAAGCAAAATTTCCCTGATATTCTAGAACCAGAGTCAAAATAGAAATCGAAAGAATTCACCAATTGCCTCTTGAAAAAGATCCCAAAAAGAAAACTCTTAGGAATATTGTAGCCAAGTTCCTTAGTTTCCAGGTCAAGAAGAAAATATTGCAAGCAGTCAGGAAGAAACAATTTTACTAATTGTGGAAACACAATCAGTATAACACAAGACCTAACAGCTTCTGCATTAAGGGATTGAAGGGCTTCTACTATGATATTCTGGAGGTCAAAGGAGCTAGGACTAAAACCAAAAATCATCTACCCAGCAAAACTGAGTATAATCTACAGGGGAAAATATTGTCATTCAATGAAATAGAGGATTTTCAAGCATTCTTGATGAAAAAAAAATGGAGCTGAAGAGAAAATTTGACTTGCAAATACAAGAAGAAAGAGAAGCATAAGAAGGTAAACAGGAAAAAGAAAACATAAGGAACTCATTAAAATTGAAATATTTACATTCCTACATAGAAAACAATAATTATATCTCATAAGACTTTTCTCAGTATGAGGATAGTTGAAGGGAATTTATATGTATGTTTACATTATATATATATATATATATATATACATACACACACATATATACATTATGTATACATACACATATATGTAAGTATAGGAGGGTGTATGTGTGTATAAATATATATGTGAGTGTGGGCATATGTATGTTCATGTATACATAGACAGAGGTCACAGGAAGAGTTGAATTTGAAGGGATGATATCTAAAAAATAATATTAAGTGGTGAGACAGGAATTATTGGGAGGAGAGAGGCATAGATAGATTAGGGTATATTATCTCATATAAAAGAGGCAAGAGAAAACTGTTACAAAGGAGGGGAAGAGCAGGAATATGAAAGGGAATGGGACAACCTGATTCTCATTGAATTTGGCTTAAGGTGGGAATAACATACATACTCAATTGGGTATCTTGCCCTACAGGAAAATATCGGGGTAGGGAATAAGAGGGAAGATGATAGAAGGGAGGGCAGAGTCAGGGAGAGGGTACTCAGGAGCAAACATTTTTGAAAAGGGATAGGGTCAAAGGAGAAAATAGAATAAGTGGGGGGTGGTATAGGATGGAGGGAAATATAGTTAGTCTTTCACAATATCATTAATATGGAAATGATTTGGGTAATGACACATGTACAAACTATATTGAATTGCTTGTTTTCCCAGTGGGGTCGGGTGAGGAGGGAAGAAGGGAAGAAAATCTGAAACTCAAAGTTTTAAAAACAAATGTTTAAAAAAATTGTTGTTTTTTACATGCAACTTGGAAAAAGATATACAGGCAGTAGGGTATAGAAATCCTCTTGCTTTCTATTAGAAAGAGGATATAAGAGAGAACAGATTAGGGAAGGTGTATTCAGTAGGCTTGCTATTTTGGGGTGGAGGCAGGGGAAAGATGGGGAGAAAAATTTGTAACTTAAAATCTTGTGGAAATGATTGTTATAAACTAAAAATATTTCTTTAAAGAAGGAGCAGGTAGGTGGCACAGTGAATAGAGTATCAGCCCTGGAGTCAGGAGGACCTGGGTTCAGATCAGGCCTCAGACACTTAACACAAAAAATAGCCATGTGACCTTGGGCAAGTCACTTAACCCCAATTGCCCTCCAAAAAGCAATAAGAAAAAGAAAGAAAAGCATGTCCTCCTTCTTCCCTGGGTTATAGTTCTGACTCAATGGGCTTTCTCTGCCATTCCCCCCACTTCAGGTACCTTCATTCCCTTGCTCCCTTTTAGCTCTCTTTTATGTGTTGTCTTTCCCGGTTAGAATGTAAGCTGCTAGAGGAGAGGGACTATATTTCTGCTTTTACTTGTATTCTTAGTGCTTAGCACTTTGTGTTGGGATGTAACAAGCACTTAATAAAAATCCCTGTTGACTTTTTTATTTGAATCCCCGTTCTCCCACTTGCTTGCTGTGTAATTTCAGGCAACTGACCTGTCTTCTCTAAGAGAGGGTTGGACTAGATCATTTCCAAGTACCTTTCCATTTCTACCTTTGTAAGCCTCTCATAAGTTTATGATAAACCTCCTGTATATAAACCTAGGTCTGCCTGAGATCAGAATTGTTTTGTAATATGGGCCACAACAGCAATAGTTCAGCCAGGCATTTACTTCATTTGTTCTAATCCTTCCTACTTGCCCTTGTTTCCAGGACAGGATCCTAAGTGAAGGAAGATCTCTGTCTGTTCTTTCTCATTCCTGTGTCAGGATAGAGTTGTTTATAGATACATATGTGCATGACTATAAACACACCAGTTGCAGATTAAGAGGAATTTGTCAACCTAGTAATGAAAATGTCAGAGAGGGCTATGTGCCAGATGTGTTCCCAACTCCTTCTTCCTACTCTGTCCAATCCAGGATTCTTATTAGGTGTTTAATGATCTAGCATAGAGATGTTCTATCAATGATCTCTCTGGATAATTGTACCTATTTCAAGAAACTCAGAATTATTTTCCTTTCATTGCGGTGAAAAAAAAACAAATAAAAGATTTTTTAAAAAATATAATGTCATTGAAAAAAGAAAGAAAAGAAAAGCCTTGGCTCATTCAAGTTAAAAGCATTAGTACCAGTATTCAAATTCCAAGTTGACAAAATATCATATAATTTGAAAAAATTTAAATTCACTTTACTGTAATAACTTGTCAGAAATGATACAAAGTAAGTGGATAGAGTGCTGGACTTGACAAAGACCTGAGATCAAATCTCACCTCAGATATTTATTAGATTTGTGACCTTGGATAGGTCACTTCACTTGTTTAAGGCTCAGGTTCCTCATCTGCAAAATTTGTATATCCATAAAATCAACAGGGTAGTTGTTAGGATCAAAAGAGATGTGCAAATTTATAAATTCTAAAACTCACATAATTGCTAGTTGTTTTATTTATTTATAATAGACAATAAGAAAATATACTCCTACTACACTGTAAGATCTATAAAAGCAAGAACTATATCTTAACTCATTTTTCAATCTATCCCAGAGATTTCTACTATACTCTGCCTGAGAAATATTTTTGAAATTAATTAGATTACTTATTAACATGTTAATTCCTCTAGCCTGTTATTATCTTTAATACAAAAGATGAAATCAAAAGAAAAATTAAGCAGCAATTTTTGCTTCTTTCTATTGTCTTCTAACGTGACACAATTGGCCTCAGGTGCTCCAAATCCACAGCCTGATTAGTTCAGGTAAATTGGGAGGCTTGACATAAGAAGAAAAAACAAGCAAAGTTTCTAAAAGAACTATGCAAATGGAAATGGGCTACTTCCAAAAATAATTGGCTCCTCCATAATAATAATAATAATTAACAATAATAATAATAATAAAATATAGCATTTACATAGTACTTGATTTATAGTTTGTAAAGCCCTATACATGTTACCTAATTTATTTTTGAAACTCTGAGATAGTTGTTATTAATAGTGTTATTAATATCTGTATTTTGCAGATGAGGAAACTGAGGCTGATAGGTTAAGTGACTTTCTCAGTGTCACATGTCTATTAAGTATCTGAAGAAGGATTTGAACTCAGGCTTCCTGATGCCAAATCCAATATTTTATACACTTTCGCTCCGAAATGCTCATTGATGTTTAAATATAGGTAGATTATTTGTCCAGTGGATTGTAAGAGAGATTTTTACTCAGGCTAAGTTTGCACTAGATAGCCTCAGAGATCATTCCCAAATCCCACATTTCATAATTTTGTGATTTTTTAAGGGGTATAATGAATGCAGCCCTTGATGGGATTAGAAAGATAAAGTGATAAAGGGGATAGTAGGGAATATAGGAACATTGCTTTTTAGGGAGGCAGGTTGAATTTGAATAAACAATGGGTTTCTTACACCTCCTTAAACCATGCATCTTGATCTAGGAACAACAAGTCTAACTTGAATTTCTGTTCCTATACTACACTGGGTTTATTGCTTGTACCAATCCTTTGTATTTTCAAAGAAAGCTGGGTTCCTGATAAGCTAACACTTTGGTTTGTGCTTACTTGAATTCTAATTTGGATCTTACCCTTCTTTCCCAGTAAGCATAGCTTCAATAAAAGTATTTTACTACTAGTAAGCAACCCTGAGATATCTTCACTCATGAAAGCTATAGGGAACTCAAAAGGTCTAAGATATCATTAACATGGAACCATGTGATTCCTGGGTATCATAATAAGAGAAGGTCTCAGCCACTGATACTTTGAATAATAATAAGAAAATTCAGCAGCATTCATGGAATAATAATGAAATTCACATGACAAGTAAGTTAATTCCACAACAACCTAAAATGCCTTTCATATAAAAATCTGAAATTTTACATCTCTATGGTTTTAGCAGCTTAGCAAAATGGAGAGTACACATGAAATTTTCAAACTGACAATTAAAGTGAAAGTCAGAAAAATGGCATAAGATCAAAACAAGGGGTGGACACTAGTAAAGTCCTTGTCATCAAATGCCTGATTTTATATTTGAATTCCCAGGATCTAGCAAATGATGGGCAAACAAATAGCTAATGTGTATTCTTTCCTTCAACAAATAAAATAGAATGTTATCATTCAAGCATGAGCTCCAACAATATCACTTCCTTTTTCAGGACATTATCCAGTGAAATGTCATTTTGAATGAGGGATTTTCTGTCTCTCAAAATCTCTGAATCCTTTTTGGCAATGTGGGCTTTGCTGCTTTGTTATAAATAAATTTTTAATGAACCCTTGAGTGCCTAGAAAGAAAGGAAAGAAGAAGCCATGTGCCATGGGAAAGACCTTGAGAAAGAAGTGTAGCTCCCTAATTCCTTTCGATCACTAAAATCAATGAGATCTCTTGCTGGCAGCAAAGGAAACAGAAAACTTCATTCCTAGGGAGTTCATGCTGAAGCTCCTGGGGTGTTTTATTGGTGACGTTGTTGGGAGCCAGAAAAGTTTTCCTGTCTCAGTTTTATCTGACTTCCCTGTGGGTTTGTGTGCCACTTTACATATGTCCTTGTTATTTCTCAGGCATCCAAGATCATGTGTCTGCAGGCCAGTTTAAAAAATGTATTAGCTGTCAGCTCACGTGCCAGGAAGAGAAAGTACATCCGAAGCTTTCTTGTGCTATAAAAAGAAATATAGTGGCTAGAGCCAGGGGCTTGAAAGAGGGGAAGTGGGAGAGGTACCAGCTTTCACAGTAAATCTTATGTGCTGGGCTCAGATCTACACACACACACACTCCTTGGCAGTGGGCTAAGGTGCATTATACTGTTATTCCATGACATCACATCTGCATTCCTAAGACAAGGACACATGAACTGGAAGAAGTATTTGCCTCAGAGATTAAAAATAAAGAGCCTGCCATCTCCTTGCATCTAAAAAGCCAAGAACATTTACTGCTATAAAAAATAATAGAATTGGTTAATTAAAGGGACAGAATGTCTTTTAAAGAAAAATACTGAGGAATGGGCTTTTGTGAAAAGAGACAGCTAATCTCAATCAGGGAGACAAAACAGAAAGCTTGTTAGAGCAGGGAAGTAGCATCTGATAGCAAATCTATATTCAGAATGTTGATCGTTCTCCTAAATAACAAAAGCAAAGGTAACCCAGGTCTCTGAATTAGTGCTCTTGAATGGACCCTCTTTGTTGTAAGTTTTTTTGGGGGGTAGTGTTTAAGTTTAAAGGGATTTTGAAATATAAATGACTACCATGACTAGAACTGAGGGTGCTGATAGGAGAAGGGTTATCTTGGTATCATTCAAGTGCTAATTCTGATACTTACTATCAGGAAGAAAATAGGGAGCAAAGGAGGCAAAATCTTAGGAAATAAGCAAGATGGGGAAGGAGTAAGAAGAATTTAAGGGGAGCTTCAGCTAAATTTCCAAAGAGGGAATCCATTAAATAATTATATAATATGGTGTGCTGCAAGGGACCTTAGTGATTTTTTTATGCAAATCTCACAAGTCTTTGAGATTAGTATGGAAGTACCATTATCTTGATTTTACCAAGAAAGAAATTGATGGCTTCTTAATCCAGTGTTTTTTTTTTTCTACATTATCCTATTGCTTCAGATCTCCAAAGGCTATTCTATGGGCAAGCTGCCAAGCATTGACTCATTCTCTTCTCCTAAATTCAAATGTATTTAAAATATATAATAAATGCAAATGGAAAATAATTTGACAAAATTTCTCCAACTTCTGTTTCTGTGTAGGTTGTGCATGAAATTTTTTTCTCACTAGACATTATTTTTCTAAACAGGAGCTATCCTTTATCCTGTTTCCAAGATAGGCAAGCATAGGGGACCTCTATCTCTTCATCAAGACGAGCAAAGGTGCCCAAGTTCCAGAAGCAATTCCAAGTTAGAAGGTACATCCTGTAGGAAAGACAGGCCAATAGCCTATCTTATTGTAGTCTTTTCATTACAGATGGGGGAGGTGGGGATTGAAAACAATTCCTGGTACTTGAGGCTTCAAGTTTTCTTTGTGAAAAAATAATTGCCTGAGGAATAATTTATTCAGAAAGTTATTCTGTCCATTTATATAATTATAATATTGCAATACTGTGTGATATCCTGTATGTGAAAACTAGAATGAAAGTCTTAAAGTTAGTTAAACAAAAGACACTGCTTGGGGCAGCTAGGTAGCGCAGTGAGTAAGAGGGCAGGCCCCGGAGTCGGGAGGACCAGGATTGGTTCTACCTCAGAAACTTAACAACCATACAAAAAAACTGGCCTTGTAACTTTGGGCAAGTTACTTAACCCCAACTGCTTTAAAAAAAAAAAAAGTCACTGCTAGTTAACAGTCATGAGTGATATTGAAAGGAGTTGAAATAAGTCACAAAGGGTAAAAATGATTCATTAGTTCAAATCACCAAAACTATTAAGGAAGTAACTGTTAATCATCCCTCCAAGCAAAATCAGACCCACAAGGGGTACTAAAGAAAATGTAACTGACACACTGCCCTTTTGAATGATAGTAGAATATGCAAACTTTACAGTGGATTGTTTCAAGGTGAAATTATGATAACCCTTCCCAAATTATTCTCCCTCCAGGAAGATAAGAATAGATCCTCTCTTAAGGCAGACCAGAACCACTTCATATAATGTTCAGAGGCTAAGAGGATCTACATTTACAACAAAAGTATCTGAAGGTAACATTTAAAAATTTTTTGTTTTAGGACAAGTCAATTTCTTATTAATCCTTAGGATTAATCAATCCCACATTTTTTTTAAAGATGTGTCACTAGTGGGACCTGTATTACTTTTTCTTAAAATATTATTTCATTATTTTGTTTCATTAAATATTTCCCAATTAGTTTAAAATAAACTAATTTAACTTTTGGGTTCCGAATTCTCTCCCTCCTTCCTGCTCTTTTATCATTTTAAAAGGCAAGTGATATGATAGTGATTATACATGTGAAGTCATGTAAAACATATTTCCATATTAGCTACATTGCAAAATAAAACATGCATATACAAACAAACAAGATAAGTAAAGTTAAAAACATGCTTTAATCTGACTCAGAATTAATCAGTTCTTTCTCTGGAAATGAATACCATTTTTTATCATGGACCCTTTGGAATTGTCTTGGATCATTATCTTAAAGTAGTCAAGTCTTTCACAGTTGATCATCATTACAATATTGCTATTACTGTGTATAATGTTCTCCTGGTTCTGCTCACTTCACTTTCCATCAGTTCATATAAGACTTCCCAGGTTGTTCTGCTCATCATTTCTTACAGCACAAAAGTATTCCATCACAATAACATACCACAACTTGTTCAGCCATTCCCCAATTGATGGACATCCCCATAATCTTCAGTTCTTTGCCACCACAAAAAAGAGCTACTATAAATATTTTCATACAAATAAGTCATTTTCCCTTTTCTTTGTTGGCTTTGAGATACAGACCCGCTAGTGGTACTGTTAGGTCAAAAGTTATGCACAGTTTTATAACCCTTTAGGCATAGTTCCACATTGTTTTCCAGAATGACTGGACTAGTTCATTAATTCCAATGAAAGTTCATTAATGTCCCTATTTTTGACATTCCCTCTAGCATCTGTCATTTTCTTTTTCTGTCATGTTAGCCAATCTTACAGATGTGAGATGGCACTTCAGAATTGTTTTAATTTCCATTTCTCTAATCAGTAGTGAATTGGATCATTTTAATGTGACTATTGATAACTTTGATTTATTTTTTTTAAGTGCCTGTTTCTGAAAACTGAAAATTGCATGTTCATATCCTCTGATCATTTGCCAACTGGAAAATGGCTTATATTTTTATAAATTTGACTTGGTTCCCTATATAATTTATATATGAACCCTCTATCATAGAAATTTGCTGTAAAAAATATTTTCCCAGTTTCCTGCTTTCCTCATAATTTTGGATGTGTTCATTTTGTTTCTTCATTTTTTAAAAATTTCATGTAATAAAAATTATCCATTTTAATTCCCATGATCCTCTATAACTCTTGTTTGTTCATAAACTTTTCATTTATTCATAGATCTCACAGGCACACTTTTCAATGCTACTCTAATTTACTTATGATATCACTCTTTATGTCTCATTTATCCTTTTTTTGAATATCCTTATTTTGGCATATGGTGTGAGATGTTGGTCTAGGCCTAGTTTCTGCCAAACTGTTTTCATTTTTTCCTAGCAATATGTTTTTTCAAATAATGAGTTCTTGTCCACAAAGCTTGGATTTTTGGGTTTATCAAATACTAGATTACTAAAGTCATTTACTACTGTGCATTGTATACCTCATATATTCTACTGATCCACCACTCTGTTTCTTAATTAATACCAGACTGCTTTCATGATTACTGCTTTGTAATATAGTTTGAGATCTGGTACTGCCAGTGTCATTGTTGAAGCTCTCAAATATGGATCACATTGATTGGTTTTGTAGACATGAAATCTCAACTATAGCTGACTTTCAGTGCCAGCCCATATTTCCAGGGAACTTACCCTTTTTTATCTAATAAACTCCAGTGTTTCCCTATTAACTCCATGGTCAAATAAAGGCAGTTCTCTTTTAAGACATATTTTGAAAATTCAAATTTCTTCCAATATGATTGGTATATTAAGGAACATTGTGAGCATAACTCAAATTTTGAACTTTCTTCTATATGATTTCTTCCATGAGTAAAGTTGAGAATGTAGAAAACCATTTTACAATAACTTAAAGGCTGTTACACCCCTTTCAACAGACACTTTTATGAGCCAACTTTAGTTTCTAGTAAAGTTTCATTTTTATTGTATATCTTTCCACCATGGCTCTCTCCAAAGTTACCAATGACCTCTTAATTGCAAAATCTAATGGTCTCTTGCCAATAATCATTTGTCTTGACCTCTCTACAGCCTTTGACATTGCTAATTACCCTTTGCTCCTTGTCATAATCTCTTCTTTTAATGTTTCAAGGATACCATGCTTTCCTGGTTCTCCTCCTGCCTCTCTGACTACTGCTTAGATTCATTTGCTGGATCTTCATCGAGGTCATGCCTATTAATTATGGGTGTCCCACAGAGTCCCCTATCTTTGTCCTTCTCTTCTCCTACTACACTAAGATACAAGCCCTACACAGCTTTTGGACCATATATCTGTAGTAAAAATATCATCTTGGCTAAATTTGGAAAGTTACCACCAAATGGACTACAGGGTTACATTTTTCAGCTATAGTTAAAAACTGTTTAGTAAGTCACAGAAAGGCTACAACATGTGTTGATGGAGAAAGTACCCATGTCATGGATAGTTTGTGTCTTTGAAGTACACACCTGCCCATGAAATGATTAATTTGGGGGGACTATGGACCAATAGTATATGCTGTAATTGTAATTACAATAATAATTGACCATATATCACTTTATACCTATTATCTATCTCTTTGGATCCTCAAAAAAATACTATATAATGTTTAGTGAAAGTATAAAGATTCCCTTTTTAGAGATTAAGAGCAGGTGACAAGAAAATGTGACTGTAGCCAAAGCCCAACACCTAGCATTGGCTAAGCTAACACTTGAACCTAGGACTCTTGATTCCTAATCCAATACTCTTTCCATTATACCCTACCAGTTCTCCAGCATAATACACTGTTGTATATATCTATTTATATATAATGAATTCACCATTATCTGTTAATTAATTCTAGGCAATTTAAATGTTCCATTCCTAAATAACTCACGAAAAATATAGTCAGAGAAACATAGGTGCATAGCTATGTGGGTGTATGCATGTGTATCTTAATGTTCGACTGCCATAGCTAAGATAATTTTTAAGTAAATTGTATGCCAACATTTTAAAACTGGGTGTTCTGATTGTCCTACCCTGATAATATTTAAGGTTCCTTCTTTCTATGGCTAAATCCCACTATGTAAACAAAAAATCTGTAGGAATTCAGACATCTTCATTTGCTAAGAAAATAGAAATATATGTAGTTGGTTGGAAATACAACACATTTGCTAATGGTCTCTTCTTGCTGTAGAGATATGAATTAGTTTTAGTCATGTCAATCAATCAGTCAATAAGCATTTCTCTAGCTAATATTCTCCAGGCACTGTCACATAGGGCATAACTTCCCTGTGACTGACCTCATGAGTAGCTGTCCCTAGGATAACTGTTTTTGTTTTTTATTCCAAAAGGATATGACAGTAACACTTTGGAAAGTGCAAGTGTACTTAAGTGGACACTTAAAACTCCTAGCAATCTGGAGCCAGGACAGGCTCCCAGTTACTTCCTTCATTATTGGTGAATTCCACCACTTGGGAGTTGTTGCCTCACTGACCCTTTTAGATGAAGCTTAGCTCACATTTCCCTATCATGAGCTTGATGAGGACAGCTGTCATGTGGTATCAGCCTCCTCCACACCACTCACAGCATGCCTTTGGTGCCTCCAAACTGTCACCCCTCAGTGGTCAATAAGCAGGCACAGAAATCTTTCCAATAGTATCAGCAAAAGATGAGCTAGGAAGAGTAACATGGGATGCCCTGAGGAGTTCCTTAAGACTGCCAGCTTGAAAGACATTCTCCTCTGACTATTTTTTCCTGATGCCTGAATTATGGTATACCCAGATTAGCATTGTCTAGGGTTTCTTTTTCCCCAAATAGCTGAGAAAGCAAACAAAAATGACCTAATATTACAGAAGGGTTCACAAGTGAGATTCTGGTAGAGAAAAGCATAAATTGTTAGTGCTTAACTAGATCTTACAAAGGGACTTCTAAGAATCTCATGAAATTTCAACTGAAATTAAAATAAACACAAACATTTACAAAAAGAACAGTTTTGTATGTGAGGGTTCACAAAATTCTTTCTGCCATTTTCCTGAGAATCAGTCCATGGGTGTTTTAATAACCAATGGCAAAAGAGAGAAAGTATCCAAATGACTGATCCTTACACGTTTTGAACATTTATAAAGAATTCTGAAAATGTTACAAGTTTTCATTTTGATTTTCCAAGAAGGGTTGGATAAATTCTTACCCCACAAAGCAGCAAAAGTTATCTCAGCTGAGAACCATTTCGGAGGTAACCACAGGAGGTGAGGGTCATAGCGCAGGAGGAATAAGTGAACTAATCTCAGGCCCTTGTGTCCCAGTCTTTAATCATCCACAAACATTATTGCTGACTTCAGATACTTCTGTGCTGTGAATATTCTGTTAATTTTCCCTTTCTGTTGTGACTATGCCATGCTCTCCCTTTTATAAAATCATGTGCTAGGAAGCTATTTATATTGTGCTTTCTCCGGGTTTAATACTTTCCTTGACTGATGCAAATGGGCTGTGATGAACAATTAGAACCCAGTAATCAGCTCCATCCTCACTTAGAGTGTCAGCTCCATCCATCTCCTCATGTGCAAGTTCTGGCTAAGCTATGACACAGTAATCAGAGAAAAATGAGTATAGAGCCTCTCATTCCCTGCTTCCTTCAATGTCACCCTAACTTGATTAGTGATCAGAATTAGGAGGGCTTCAAAATTTGGGAAATTGGGTGAAATGATTGCCAAGTAGGATGTGAACCTCCCAGAGCATCACCTATCATATACTAGATACCCAGAGGTAGGAAAGGTTACCTAAATATTTTATGAGTAGAAAAGCTGAGTAATTTCTGCATCATGGCATGATGGCAAGAACAAAGGCTCTGGATTCAGAGAAGCAGGGTTCAAATGCCTCGTCTGAAGCTTATTTTCTGTATACTTGACCAATTCAGTTCTTCGTTCTGGTTCTCATCAAGTGTAAAGTTAAATTCATTGGATTATACGGCTTCTGAAATCCCTCCCAGTTCTAAATCTACCAAGTCACTTTTAAGACAGAATTTAAGAGGACAAAATTAGATTTGTATCCTTGTAGGTACAGAATTGATGATGGCTACCAGACCAAAGCGAAGAGGGACAAGAGACAGGCAGGCACATATCACAGTAAAGGACATGCAACTTCTTGACAGAAGTCTTCAATAAAAGGGAGAAAGTAAATTACCTAGAATGTTTATAACTGAAGAGCACATAATGAAGCAATGTTTCAGACAACCTTTTAACTGAAATAGCCAGCCATAGAATGGATGAAGAGAAAACCAACAAAGACATCTACAGCTTTGGCTCCAGGAGTACCTATGGTCTCATAAATTGAAATGCAAATGAGGTCTGAAATGATCATTGCTGCCAACCTGCAGTCCAAAAACCTGACTGGAATTGCCAACACCACAGATAACTTGCTGTGTGTGTGACCAGAAAATGTTATTTGACTTCTTCCGTGTGCAGGTGTGGTTGGGGTCTCAGAGCTGAGTTGGGCCATTGGAAAATTGTTAAGCAGTAATGAGCAATGATGGTGAAAATTTGTTTTGATTACAAATAAAACAAAAAGCATGATTTTACTTTTTAACAAAGCTGTAATGTTTCACATCCATTCCTAGAATGGCAGAGACCATATCTTTATTCTTCCTTTTATTCCCAGAAAGCTTATCAGAGTGCCTTACTCATAGTAGGTATGCAACAAGTAATTGTTGAATTGAATTAAAATAGAAGAAGACATCATAGAATTAGGGGGGAAAGGCCATAGTAGGAAGACAGAAATGATAAAGCTATAGCAGTTCTTTTGGTGACAGTCTAATTAGGATTCTGCCTGGAAGAAAAAAAAAAGAAAGGAAGACTGGGGGAGACTGTAATAACAACAACAAAGTTTACAAAATCCTGAAGAATTTAGATTAAATGGTGATTGTAGTCCTATTCAGTGAAACAAAAATCAGGGCAGCTAGGGGTGTTAAAAGATGGGGGGGGGGATATGTAGAGGAGGGAGGCACAAAAATAAATTACGGTACTTCTTTACACAGTGGGTAACACCCCTATGAAACTCATTATTCCAAGAGGTAGCATAAGCTGAAAATAGAAGCAGTTTAGATAATGCTTTGGCTCAATTTGTAGTGGATATAATCTTATCACTTATTTTGGGAAGGTAGGAATATCCAAGCCACACCTTTGACTTGAACGTGTTGACATGAGAGGCAATCATGTTATACCACAAAATGGCCCCTGGGCCCCCTGTGAAGGCAAATAAATCGTAAATCCTAGAATCCTGGAATCGAAAGGAACATTAGGCATTATCTAATCTAACACTTTCATGTTATAGATGAGAAAATGAAGAGCCAGAAGTTTTAAATTAATTGTTCAACCCAGCTTGTTTGTGGCAAAAACAGGACCCTGGGCAATAACAAACTTTAAGGTTTGTAAAGTGCTTTGCTTATATTATTTCATTCATTCAATCCCCCTAAAATCCCCATGAGTTAGGTCCTATTATTATCATCATTTTACAGATGACAAAACTAGGGTTGAGAGAGATTGAGTTGCCAAGAATCACATAGTTGTTTAGTCCAGGACTGGTAGAGGAAAATCTGCCAGAATTTCACAGCATGTGGGATGGCATAATTATTTTCAAAAAAGAAAAAAAATCATATAGAGATATATAGATCTAGACAGATCTATATCTATCTACCTGTCTATCTATCTATCTATCTATCTATATTTACCTACATTTATTTGATATGTATTATATACTATATTTAGCTAGCTATATATCCTGAATACTTAATAGGGGACTAAACCAAATGTTGGCATCATTGCCTTGGCTCCCTGGTCACCTGGGTACCAAAAGCCACAAGCAGCTCTAGTGCCAACTAGACCACTATGGACAATTCAAAGGGAGGAGAGCTGTCCTCAACACAATCAACATAGTGTTCTTATAGCAAATCATTATGGAACATTCTTGCCCAATTTGACTTTTAGATGAACCAAAATGAGAAGGACCACCAAGCCAGTCTTATACTTCTTGTACAACTTGGTTTGGTTTGGTTTGGCTTTGAGCATTCAAGCGTATCACAGAAGTTCCAACACTGCCATGCTATCTGTGTCATGGGTGGCCTTCTGAATATCTGCTTTCTCCTTTTAAATTTTTTATTGAATATTGATACTCTAACTTTTCCTTTTTTAGTATAATTATCATACCCCCCAACTCTTCCTAAAAAAAGAAAAAGTGAAATCCCCCTAAAAATGAATAATTTATCATTAAGTTGATACCCTATGCTTATTATGTTTTGAGCTACACAGTCTGTAGGTATTTGGGGGGAACTACTCAGATCAGACTATTATATCTCCTTTCTGGATGGTTGTGTTAATTTTTCTCCAGGCTGTCCCCCTGAAATTCTAGATTTTTTCTACCCTGCCCCTAGGCTGGGCCACTTCTCTCCCTTTGCCCTTTCACCACATACCCCCACCTTGGTTTTAAGCTCCCTTTAATTTGTCTTCTTTGTCATTAGAAATATAAGCTCCTTGGAGAGGAGATAGTGATGCTGGTGACTTTGCACAGCCCTGTCTCACTTATATCTAATTCATTTGCAAGTCATGACATCACATTTCCAATGTCATGCTCCTCTTTGAGAATGAAGGACAAACAACAACCAACAATCTGTGAGTATTAGCAAATAAGTCACTGGCTACCCAACTGGTCAGTTCCACTTGGGCAATACAATTCCTTCCTTCCTTTCTTCTTTCTCTCCTTCCTTCTTTCTTTCCTTCCTTCCCTCCTTCCTTCCTTCTTCCCTTCTTTCTTACCTTCCCTCCTTTTGTCCTTCCTTTTCTTCTTCCTCTTCTCCTTCCTTCCTTCTCTCCCTCCATCCTTCTCTCCCTCCTTCCTCTCCTTCTGTCTACATATAGAATCATAGCCTCCTTACCCTACAGAAAGTAGGGGGGAAGGGGAAAAGAACAGGGATGATAGAAGGGAAGGCAGATTGGGCGGGAAGAAAGTTAGAAGCACACACTTTTGAAAAGGGACAGGGTCAAAGTAGAAAATAGAACAAGTTGGGGCAGAATAGGATGGAGGGAGATATAATCAGTCTTTCACAATATATCCACTATGGAAATGTTTTACATAGCTACACTATAGTACAACCTATATTGAATTGCTTATTTTCCCAGTAAGGGTGCCTGATGAGGGAGGAAGTGAAAGAATCTGGAATTCAAAGTTTTAAAATAAAATGTTTTTTTTAATTATTATTACTATTATTTTACATGCAACTGGGAAGTAAGATATACAGGCACTGGGGTATGGAGATCCATCTTGCCCTACCAATAAGTTGGAAGGGGTATGGGGGAAGATATAGGAGAGAGCAGATAGGCGGAGGGGGTATCCAGTGGGATTGCTGTTTTGGGGTGGTGGGTAAGGGAAAAATGGGGAGAAAATTGGTAACTCAAAATCTTGTGGAAATGAATGTTGCAAACTAAAAATAAACATAAAATTTTAAAAAAGAATCATACCCTTACCTACAGGTGCTCTGCCCAAAGGAATGTAAATTTGATTGCTGAAACCTCAAACTATATGTTGGGGTTTATGGGCTAGATTTCTTTTTAAGGACCATACTTTGAACTCAAAGCACTCTGGATCTCATTGATTAGTCAAAATGTGTCCCAGCCCAAGCCCCATTTGGTCATTATTTGGGCTCTGATGGTTCAGGGCGAGTGTAAATAGCAATTGTTTCTGTTTTGGCCAGAAGCCCTGAAGGTCTTCCCTCCCAAATTGATGTTTTTTTGTGACTAAGTAAAAGAGGCCTTTTTTGTCTCATTTCTTGTCTAGCTTTAATCACTGAATGGGCACTGCCTCAAACAAACTAAAACCTGGGAAAGACCTTAGCTTTAAAAGACCAAGGTCTTCCACTGCATTCCGAGCCACCTCCGATCATCCTGATCTCTATCTTGCCATTGGACCCAGATAGCTCCAGAATAGAGGGAGGCTGGTGACCTTGCACACACCTGTCACACTTAAATCCAATTCATTTGCAAGTCATAGCATCACCTTCCTGATGTCCTGGTCCTCTTCAAGGACAAAGGACAAACAACAAAATCCCCTTAAAGTAGGTAGTGTCTTTCTGAGTGTATTGGTATTCCCAATGCTTAACACAGTGCATGAACACAGAGCAAGCACTTAAGAAGTGACTGTTGACTTGGCCCCAGGACCACACATTATAAAAACATTAAATCCATGATCAGTCCTGTAGGACACAGGGAGTAGTTTGATGCTAATGTTCTAGTGATTCTGAGAGCAACCAAAAATTACGGAATTTCTTAATTAATGATGTTTTCCTTAAGTTAGCTCCCAGTCTCAAATAGAGTATTTATTTTGGTGACAGCATAGAAACTTGCTTGAAAGACTGACATCCAGGTATTATAGTATATGCTCTTAATCTCCATTACCCGGGGAGGCTGAGGCTGGCATATTCTTTCATTTTGGGAGTTCTGACTTGCAATAGGGTTAAAAGTGATTAGTAATCCATACCAAGTATAGTACTAATATAATAAACCCCTGACTTTGGAAGCCTACAGGGCCACTTTCAGAAAAATGAAGAGTTTGGAAGGGGAATGAGAGAGGAAAATTGGCAACTTTCAATATGTATGTAAAAGGATTTAGTGGTGATACCAGCAATGCCAGTCAAACGCTAATCACTACAATAATAGAGAACATTTACCAAGTACTTTAGGGCTTTCTAAATTTTTTCACATGTTATCTCACGTGAGCGTCAGAACGATCTTGTTAGGTGGATGCTATTATAATATTCATTTACAGATTTTTTTAATAGAAACTAGGGTTGAGAGGCTAAGTGACTTGTCCATGGTCACATACTTAGTAAGTGACTGAGCCAGAATTTGAACTCACATCTTCCTGACTCCAAGTCTAGCAAAATCCACTATGTCATATCATTGCCTACATCCATCCCCATTCACTAGTGTTTTGGTTCTTTCTTAAGGATCATCAAAACTTCAATAATATTTCTGCATCTGGGCATATTGGGAGATGAAAAGATAAACAAAGAGGGGTAGGTGTGTTTCTTCCCAACCTAATGGGAAAACAAGAGACTAAATCTGTTAGGGAAAGGATGTTATCTTCTCCTAAAGTAAAGGAAGATAATTTCAATTAATTAATTAATCAATCAATAATATTTATGAAATTGTGTCCACATGTTAAGCACAGGGCTAAGTGTTGGGCATATAAATAAAAAAGCAAAAAGAGCCTCTGTCCCCAAAGAGTTCACTCTCTAATGGTGAAAATAACAGGCACATACATTTGTATATACAAAATACATACAGACTAGAAAGTATCCTTCCTGGAAAAGATGCTAACAAGTTAGAAGAACCAAGGAAGTTTGTATTTGAGATAACTCTTGAAGGATCCCGGGTAATATGAGGCACAACCAGAAGTGAGAGCATTCTAGACACCAGTATTAGGAGGACTACAAGCTCTGTGTGGAAATGGATGATGTTTTACAGTACACCAAGGGTCCTTTTCAGTCAGCTCAGAAGTTGGACTAGTAAGAACATTTAGCAGACTGGGGCTTAGTATTGTTTCCTTTCATCAAATCATCATCAAAACTATTCAAGAAAGTTTTGTTTTGTTTGTTTTTACATTCAGGCCCTGTTTATAGGTACAGGCTAAAAGAAACCTTACCATAGGGCAGCTATTACCTCAAATTAAGAAATTTTCTTGCATTCATGATATGCCGTTTAATCATTTTCCTAGTCAAAGGAGACAGATCGTAAGCTGCAGAACTGGTAAGGTATCTATCTTGAAACTTAGCCTCAGGCTCTACCTCAAGAAGGCCCATTCATCACAGATTGGCCTCATATTTAGTCTTTTCTGATTTGTCTTGAGGCCTCACAGTAGAGAATTATGGGGTCTCTAAAGGACATGTAGCATTTTTTTAAATGGAGTTTTAAAAGCAAAGTTAACTTTAGACAGTGTCAATTAAATGTCTACATTTCTCCTTAATATGACTGAACAAAATTATATTTCCCCTGGAGGAGGACAAAGCCCTTTATAGCTGTTAAAGATATTCAAACCTCTTTCATGCACATTTTAAAAACCTCCATTCTCTTATAATGAATTCTCATCTTATGGAATAAATTCCTTTTTGTATAATTCCTATACTTTAGTCATAAACTGGCACTAGGAAAGTGTCCCTAAGGAGAAACAGCACCTTATTATTGTCCTAAGGATCATTCTTTAGATCAAGAGACACAGAATTTGAAAATGAGATAAATCTATTAATGGAAAGGCCTATCATCTAGTACAGTAGAAAAGTCCCGTTGTGACATATGGCATTGGCATAGGTTAGGGCACCAGGCAACTAACCATCCAAAAGCCTTTTGTGGCAATAAGAAACAATATTATTTTGTTATAATGGCTAAGCCATTATTATTTTATTACCATTGGTCCTTGTATTTTGCATCCTGTAGCACAGATTGTCTCTAGATCACATCTTGCCACTTAATCACATTTTCTTTTGGATTATCCCTTAAGGCTAAGGGATATGGGCTATACTGAATTTTTAGCCCCCACGGTACTAAAATGTTAGGTACATCATACGTACTTTATAAATTTCTTGAATAGGATTACATTTTAAAATTTTGAAAGAGCATCTAATTCTTAGGACAACAAGATCCCTGTCTCATAGTTTTAGAGTTGGAAATGATCTCAGAAAGCTATCTAGTCTGCTGCCCTCAGTTACAATGAAGCCAAGATGAACAGTAAGTGATTTGCCCAGTTACAGTTTATTTTCTTGAATCTGTTTATTTCACAACATTCATATAAGTCATGTTTATCAGAATCCTTTCATTTAATGTTACTTATTGCACAATAATATTACATAAGAATATTAAGACTTAATATTCAAGTGTCTTGGACATTGGGTCTTTCAGTTACAACCTTTTTGTTGTAATTCATCTATGACTTAGCTCACTCTTAGATTCTTTCTCTTTACCTTGTTACAGGATCCTCAAGAATACTAACAATAATAATGTATTTGGCACCTACTAGGTGCCAAACATTGTGCCAAGAATCTCTACAAATATCTCATTCAATCCTCACAAGAACTCTGGGAGGTAGGTGACATTGTTATCCTTATTTTTTGGAGGGGGGAAGGCAATGAAATTGGGGGTTGAGTGACTTGCCCAAGTTAATAGAGCTAGTAAGTATGTCAAGTGTCTGAGGCTGGATTTGAACTCAGGTCCTCCTGACTTCAGGGCTGGTGCTCTATTCACTTGCCACCTAGCTGCCCCTGTCATTATTTTTTGAAGCTGGACATTATCTGGACATTAACTCCATGAGTTAAAAGGTATGGTGTCCACACTGGCCTCCTGCCCTTGATAAATTTTGTAGAGGGAGGGCTAACTGAAGCTAGGTCCCTAGTCCCTTTTCCCTGTGGCATAGAAAGCATCTTTTCTTTTTTCAAGGCCTTTCTTCACTGCAGAGCCTCCTGCCTGCCCCAACACATACAACTGTACTCTTCCTTTCTTTCATGTAGTTGAATACAATCACGTTTTGTAAAGTGGAGCTGGGGAGGTAGTGTCATTGAGCCAGTCACTGATATGGCGGGAGGAGATTCTAGTCAGAGAACACCCCAGGAATACTCTGAGTAACAAACCAATGCCCAGGCCACTAGAGTAGTGATGGTGAGTAAGAGGTTTAAATATTTATCTGACATTCTTTCATGAAGCATTCACAACTAAAATGAAAAATAAATGTTTCTAATTTCATCTTTAATTTGTTAAGATTTGGCTTCTATTTCATTGTTACCATTATATTCATCTTCTAGCATGTACATAGAATTTAATGTTTGAGAACTCTTTTGAAAATATGATCTCATTTTATCCTCATAGCAACCCTGAGATATAGGCACTATTTTCTCTCCCTTTTTACAGATGAGAACATTGAGTGAAACAGAGGCTAAGAGAATTGACCAGGATCACATAGATACGGACTGTCTGAGGCAGCAATTAGTCTCACTGTTCCTGATGCCATGTTCATCACTCTATCCACTGACTCACCCTAGCTGTTTCTACATGTTTTTTATGATTGTTTTTAATATAGTTCCCACTTAAAGAAATATGTGGGAAAGAAGCATTTAGCTATATACCCAATCATTTAACCTCCCTGTTACCTGTCAAATCATATGAGGTAGGTACCTACCTACTTTACCTATGACAAAGACTATCCCTGATTGTTACCTAAATTTTGGTTATTTGACCCCCCTGAAAATTAATTCATATTTTTTTTCTGTAAACTCCTACTACTAAAGGTATTTAATATGCCTGCTTAGTACTTAACAGTTTACTTTACAACTTTCAAATTCTTATTGAATTTTCATCAATATCAGATCAGCTCTTTAAGACAGGCGGGACTGGTATAACTCTACCATTATAAAGATAAAGAAGCTGAGAGTCAGAGATATTATTAAATATTAAAATATTTGCCCTAGGTCTCAAAACTAATAAATGGCAGAGAAACAACTGAAATTCTGAATCCCATGGTCTTTCCCCCATACTACCTCTTCAAAAGAGGATCATTAATGAATTACGGTGAGGAGTTGGTCTACATGGTTGGTCCAATGTCAATGAGCTGGTTTCACAAAAGCATTCGTAGCTCTCACAGAACAGAGCTCCCTGTTCTAGGAACCAGAAACTGGTTGACACTCTGTGGGCAAATGCCAGGAAGAGATAAATATGATGAAAGAGAAGCTTAATACAGCAAAGCCCAGATGACTGAGCAGGCAGACAATTTAATTCCAGGGGAGAAAATATGCAGCTGCCATACTTCAATTTGAATGCTACTCTAGCAGCATGGGCTATTTTTTACACTAAATATTTGAGTTCTTCCAGGAATTTATGTAATTGCAAATGTCTAAAAGAATTTATGATCAACACAAACCCCTAGCAGGGTCCCCATTAATCCCAAACTTTCAACTTCAAATTCTAAACCACAGAGGGATTGAAAACATGGCCTTAAGATGATCTTAGTTGTGTGTTTTGTGTGTGTGTGTGTGTGTGATGGTTATGAAATAAGTCCTTAAAAAAATAACCCTAGATCTGTAGTCTATTTATATATTCTGAAAGGCATATTTGTGAGAAGCTATATGTTGAAGGCTCCAGAATCAGTCGCAAGACCTGGGCTGGAGTCTCTAGCTCCACTATTTGCTAGCTAGTTACATTGGGTCTTCATTTAAAAAATCTTAACTGTTCCAAATCATCTATGGAGTAATGGTCACACTCTCCTGTCTGTACATCTGTGACTCCACAACCAAGCTGCTGACTTTTCCAATTTAATCTTGTCTTACCCCTTCTATACATGCTAGATTTTGCATTTTAGATTCATTACATTACACCCTTCTCCCCAAACAACCACTGTGTTCTCATGCTGCCTTCTCATCCTTTACCCTGCTCCCTCTGCTTGGACCAACTTTATTTCCCCTCTTTACCAGTGAAATCTCTATTTTTCTTCTTCAGAGTCCAAATCAAATTCCAGCTTCTCCTGGGAACTTTCCTTAATTTCCATTTTTCACTCTCCCTCCTGCCCCCAGTCAATGTGCAATAGCATTCTTCCTCAATGAAGAATTGAGGAAGGGAAAACAAAATTTCTTGTTTTCCATCTCTCTTTTTTAAATTTTATTTATTTTAATCTAAACTTAAATAAAATAAGCACTTTCATAACATAGTAGAATAGGAAAAAAAGATGATTGTACATGAAACTGAAAATCTATTATGTACAGCTTGCTACTCCTTTAAAACATATAATAAAGTTATGTAGATGACTAAGCAGGCAGACAATTTAATTCCAGGGGATTTCTTTCCCTTTTTTTCCCCTACCCCCACTCTAGAGATGGCTATCATTAGACATAAATGTGTATGTGTAGGCATATATGAAAATATATGTATATGTGCACATAATATATATAGATTATATATACACAAATACATGTGTATATATAAATATGTGCATACATACATATACACGCATGTTCATATAAAGCCATTCTATATATACATATATATATTTCTATTATTAATTTTTTCTCTGAAAGCAGATAGTGTCTTCCTTCATAGGTCCCCTATAGTTAATTAGGCAGGATTGTATAGGTTAGGACACTGGGTTTGAAATCAGAGGGCCCTGAGTTTGTATCCTGTCTCAGGCATTCCTTAATTATATAAATATAACCAGTCAATAAATCTCTCTAAGCCTTAGTCACCTCTTTAAAATAGAGAGAATGATACCATCTGCCCCAAAAGGTGATTTTGAAAATGAAATGAGATACTACACACACACACACACACACACACACACACACACAACACATATATATATACATATATATGTGTATATATAAAGAAATATGCAAATCTTAAAGTATTATATAAATGTAATCTATTATCATTCAGGTTTATAAATATGGTCTGTCATCATTCTTATCACCAAATAGTTTGATTTTTGTGGTCATCTTACACGCCACCTTCTATGTGAAGCCCCTTTTTGATTCCCCTTCAGCTTTTAATTCCTTCTTTCTCCCCACCAAACAAATAACTTTGTACTTACTTTGTATAGAGCTTTGTATATGTGTTTTCTCCCCTAATGGAACATAAGCTAAGGTAGGGATTGTTACATTTGTTTTTGTATCCTGGTACTTACCATACATTTACAAATGACTCCTATTTCATGTGGAATCTCTTGTAATAAAATAAAACAGTTCAATAAAAATAATAATACAACAACCTTATCTAAAAATACATGAAATATTACATAGTTGTAACACAATCTCCCTCTATTTTAAAATACAAATAACAGAAATCTATTTTCTCTTCCTAACAAATCATATCCATTCCTTCTCTATAATACTCCTTTCTTCCAAATTTCCATAGCCACTCTAATAATCAAGACCTCATTACCACTTACCTAGACAATGGCAATAGCTTTCAAACAGGTCTTCCAACATCCAACAATCATCACTGCCAGAATTATCTCTGTTGCACATAATTTTGATCATGTCACTCTCTTGCTGAAATACATTTATCATGTGCTCTATTATTTCCAGTATACAACATCCTCCTCAATATAATGCCATGCTTTCTTTCAGTTTTATCTCGTATCACTACCCTGCATATTCCCCATGAGGTAGCTATCTACAAAGTCTCCCCTTTCCCACTTGAACATTCCTTCGGCTTTCCCTTTTACAGACACGCTTTTGCTCATGTAGTTCCTGATTCCAGAAATGTTCTTCTCATTTCACCTGTTAAATTTATAGTTATCATTTAAAACTAGACTTAAATACAATCTGCTCAATGATGTCTTCCTTTGTCCCTCAATATGATCTCCAAGCACTTTGTGCTGGGTCTCTCTAATGCAGTTATTTTGTAGGGTCAAAGAAATTATATATTATCTGAGTTTGTGTCTTAATCTACTAGATAATAAATTTTGATAAGTACAAAAGACTGTGTCTTATCTAAACTATTTTTTCTGCTCATTGTACAAGGCTCTGCATATAATGGGGCTTAATAAATGTTTGTTGAATGAATGCATTCATGCATGCATGAATGTTAAGATTAAACTATAATTATATGAATAAGATTATGAATTCATAACCTTAAAGTGTTCTACATATAAGATGTTATAACATCATATTTACTCTGCTTAGCTATAGCACCAATGTCACTATCACTAACTTTGAGAAGCATGCCCTCATTCCCCTAAATGCAAGTGCTCCCTTCTTCCTCTAAAGTTCCATGGCACCAATATGGTGCTTAAGACAGGCTCCATTGAATTCCTTGCTTCTCTTACTTGTATACTTGCCTGATCTCTTCTACTTAGCTTCTACATGGCTCCTCAATAAAAGGAACCACATCTTATTCATCTCTGAATCCTCTATAGTGTTTTGTCCATAACATTCAGTACCTATTAATTATTAAATGATGGTACTTATGGTACACAGATTGCAAAGAAAATTTGATGAGGTTCATCATTGTTTTGTTCCTATTTCCACTTTTCAGCACCCTAATCCTTCTCCATGGTGTCCCTTCCATTGAGACATTACTCAAAACCTTCATATGACCTTCGGCCACATGTCATTAAATCCAAGGTTTGGCATCAGGAAACATTCATCTTGGAAAAGGCTCTGATGAACTAAGTCTCCCGAAGAATAATGGCATGTCATAATTTAAAATGTGCATATATACAGCTCTAGCTAAAGAGACAATGTTTCTGTTATTATGAACATACCTATGTTTATGTGTTTTATTGGTGTAGGGCAGGAGTTCTTAACTTTTTGTTTATCATGGTCTGCTTAGGCATTTGGTGAAATTTATGGGACCTTTCTCAAAACAATGTCATTTTAAAATATTGTAAGTGAATGAAATTCTAAGTTTTAGTTAAAGGCTAATGAAAATAGAGATATAATTTCCCCCCAAAGTTCATGGATTCTCTGCATTCTATTCACAAACTCTTTGGAGGGTTCATGTACCCCCGGATAAGAACCCATGGATACTGGGAAGAGAAGCGATGTTGCACAGTGGATGAGACTGGCCTTGAAGGCAGGAAAACTTGAGTTGAAATCCTGTTCCTAACCCACTTTGACCCTGTCATCTTAAGCAAGTCCCTTAATTTCTCTGTGTTCAAGGCAACTAAGGCAGTTAGCTACAGCTTAGCTTCTGACTTAAATAAGTAGAGGGAATTTCTTCACTGGGAATTGCCTATACCAATGAAATTACTAGTCCAGTCTCTATGCCCTATCCTGATTAAAAGGGCACCAGACTTGGAACCAGGAGGGACCTGGCTTTATATATTATCTTTTACACTTACTAGCTGTGTGACCCTGGGCAAGCTACTTATACTCCCTGAGGTTATTAACCTCATCTTTAAAATAGAAATAACAATAGTTACATTACCTATCCCATAGGACTTTTGTGAAGACTACCTTGTAAGACAAATATCAATAAAACAATGTGGAGTTGCACCATCAGAGGACAATGCACTGAAATACCTTTCCAAGCAACAGGACCTTACTTGAAAGGAATACATTTATAGTGATATGATTGATATCACAGGAAGGTGGGTTAGAAAGTTGTGGACAGCCCCCCAGATAACATCGCATAAGAAACCATAATTCGATCTATGATTAAGTCTTACATTAGGAAGAAACAGAAACCTTTCAGTGTCCAAGACAGCAAACCTTCCTCCCACAATGTTAGGACTAGCTATCTGGAGGGAAAGTCACTATAAGGGAAAAAAAACAAGTCTACCTATGGATGAGATCTAAAGAAAGTCAGATAGCAACTGCAAATAGGTCTTGGATGGTTGGGCTCCATTAATTGCTTTTATCACCCTGGCATATCGACCTAGATTTCTAACTCTTCCATTCTTCTGTTAACGGTGCTATAACACAGTCAGCCTACAGTAAAACCTTAGATTATCATCTTCTACAACTGGCTCTTAGCCAGCAACCTTGAGCCTTATTACATATTACAAAGTCTATGAGCCATCTGATCCCCAACCAGAGTGTACATTTAATTTCATCAACTTTTACCTGTGCTAAGCTTTTAAATGAATGTGTCAGGGAACATTTTCACAAAGGGATGATCATCTTTTATAATTATTAAAAACTGGAGTGCTCTCTCATGGCAGAGGAGTCAATGCTGTCTCCTTCAACTGAAGCCTGAGAAGAAAACACTTACTTATCAGAAATTCCTGTCTAATAAATCAGTGCTTCAACAAAGTTAATTAACTGGAAAGCACACGACTTGGAAAACCCCATTAAACTTCTCTTAGATTAAATGCTGATGAGATGCTGTAGCTAAAACACCTTTGCCTGTGTAGCTTTTTTCATCCTCCAGAGTAAAAGAAACCTTAGCTAGCAATGGAGCCACCTGGTGACATATTTATTTGATATATTTTTGTGGCCTAAACAATAGCCAATGGAGAACTGGCCTGGGTTTTCTAGGCTACTGCTGACTCCAGCCTCAGTTTCTCCTTGATGCAAAATATAAAATTATAGAACTTGTTCATTGATCTATTGTGGCCTAAACATAGAAATGTCCATTTTATGATATTGGGTCTCTTAAGCAGGAAGCCCTTATCCATTTACACAAATATAGTGTCATAAAGCCTCATTTTTTTCTCTTTGCTTGCTAAGGAAAAACAGGGGGAAGGGAAGGGAATAAGCATTTATTGTCTTATTTGATCCTCACAACACATTTAGGTACTACTATTGGGGCAGCTAAGTGGAGCAATGAATAAAGCACTGGCCCTGGGGTCAGGAGGACCTGAGTTCAAATCAGACCTCAGACATTTAACACTTACTAGCTGTGTGACCTTGGGCAAGTCACTTAACCCCAATTGCCCTGCCTTACCCCCTCCAAAAAAAGAGGTACTACTATTACTATTCTTATTTCACAGTTAGGGAAACTGTAGTAAACAGAGGTTGAATGATTTGCCCAGGGTCCCACAGTTACTAAATGCCTGAGGTCAGATCTTACTAACTCCAAGCCCAGCATTCTGTCCACTGAACCTAGACTTCCTTTGAGGTAAGGATCAAATTCAATGAGTTCTGATTGAATTCTGTGATTCTTAGCAATAGATACCAATCCTCCAAAGGGCAAGCATGAAGTAGAACAGAAGGTGGTGTTGTTCAGTCATTTTCAATTGTGCCCAACTCTTCAGGACCCTATTTAAGGTTTTCTTGGCAAAGTATTTTGCTATCTCCTTCCCTAGCTCATTTTAGAGACAAGGCAAACAGAGTTAAGTGACTTGCCCAGGGTCTTACAACTAGTAATTATCTGAGTCCGGATTTGAACTCACAAAGATACATCTACCTGACTCCATGACCAGCACTCTATCCATCACGACCCCTAAGTACCCAGAGCAGAGCATACTGCAACTGAAAGAACCTTGTGCTTAGCATTGGGAAACCATAAATAAAAGCCAGTGGTCCAGATGAGAAAGCTTCCCTACTACAGAAGGGATTGGACCAGATGACCAGATGATCTCTGAACTCAATTTATCCATGCATAAATCCATAAGTATTTATTAAACACCAACTCTATACACTGGGATTGCAGATAATGATGACTGGAACAACCAACCCCTACTCAAAAGCTTTCTATGACCAATTTTCATTTCCCAGTTTCCATGCTCATTTAGGGAGTTGTAGGAAAAACTTTCAAGGAGCATCATAGAATAATTAAAATTGGACTCCTGCAGTAAGGAGGCCATCTGTCAAGAGAGGTGATTTCCTGTCCTGCTTCTACCACTCACTATATAGGTAATGTTGACTCAAGACATGGAATTGCAGAACTGAAAGTGACCAAGATCAGTTAGTTGGACCAGCTCCTTTTACATAGAATATAGAAGCCCAGGGTTGCTGAGTGGATCAGATCAGATTATGCAGCCAGATAGTCTCCTGGAGAACTAGGCCTAGAACTCCTGACTCTCCAGTCAAGGACCTCTTCCTGACACACTATTCTATGCCTGTTGTAAGGCAACAGATTTGTCCAGACTTAGAAACAGCTCTCTACTTATGAATAAGAAGCTTAGTTATCCTCTTTCCCCAGTAGGTATAGCTACCATGCAATTCAATTCAGATTCAGATTCCAATGTATGTAGGCATATACATATATACACACATGTGTGTACACAATAAAATGCATATATGTATTGCATATATGAATGTACATAAAAAAATACATACAGATAGCCCCATGGCTTTCCCATTTGTAATGGGAATGTAAATTTTTAAGATCTTCCCTGCCCCTAGGCATAAGTGCACCTGGAGCCTGTGGTAGGAGGCTGTTTTTCAGGAGATACTTTGTGATTGGGCAGTGGGTCAAGAGGATTATTACATTCTCTGACTCAGGAGAAGGCTATATAATCCCTGAGGTAAGACTTTGTTTTGGGGCTCACTTTGAGAAGTGTTGTTTGACTTGACCAGACAAGACTCTGGGCAGCCATTGAGAGCCCGCCCGGCTTCAAAAACCCAGATATTGATGCTTTCCTCTATGGTAACTGTGATTGGGTATGGATGTAATGGTCGGACAATTTGGAAGCCTGTCTGCTGAAATGTTTTTCTGTCTTATAACTTCTGCTTGTAATCTCTGTATACTCTGAAGTTTGGGGTGCTGATGTTTTTCCCCTGAACTAGGTAGATATATGTTTGATTTATTAAAGCAAGATTGTTAACCATTCTGAGTTGCTTTCCTTTAGAAAAGCAGATCTAAGAACCTGTGTTGGCAGCCATCCTGGGTATGCTGGGGTGCTTGCTGCTACATCATATAAGTGTATACTCACATATTATATTTTCCCCAATTTCATGGACATTGTGAAATCTACCCAGAGACTCTTTGGAGAGAGGGGTAGTATACACACATGGGTATATGTATACACCCATATGTGCATATGTATATTTGGGAGTATATATAAATACATATCTACACATAAAGCACAAACTTCTATACACACATATACATGTTGTCTCTCTTTAAATAAAATAAGTTTCTTGAGGACAGAGACTGTTTCATTTTTCTTTATATATTCCCAACATCTAGCATGTGCACATACAGAGAGCTTAATAAATACTTGCTTGTTGATTGTCTGATTAACTGATGGAGCAGTTGCCCTTTCTCAAATAAATACAGAGAGGCACCTTCTTTTATAAAACTGCAGAAGCTAACAAGTTTCTGGTACAGGAATGAAGCTGACATACTTTCCTATAGTGGGAAAAGCCTCAGAATAAGAGGAGTCAACTATTTCACTAAGTAGCTGCATTGCATTAGCTTACCACAGCATATCTTACCTCAGTTTCCTCACGCATAAAGTAAATAATCTGGAATTGAATAACCTCCAGGGTCCTATCCACCTCCAACATTCTATGAATATCTCCTGTGTTAGAATAGGACAGAGGAGTTTTTGAAATCCCCAATTAATATTCTGTAAAAAAAAAATACCAAAGACCCCATAATATCACCAAAAGTGTTTACATGTAATAGTTGAAATAGTGTTACTGGAGCTATTTTTCAGGTACTCCCTTGGTTAAATTAGTTTTTGCAGGTTACTTCAAAATATAATCACCATTCATTGCAATATTTCTCTGGCCACATGCATTCCAAGTTTCAAACAACTAACTTACAACAAAGCAACTTTGGTACCAGGACTTGCTCACAAGGCAGAACTTGGCTGCACTACATAAATTCTGTGCCAAACAGTATCATTTCACAGGCATGCTTGAGTATATTCCAATAGATACATGTATAAATTCAAAGAGAAGTTTACTTTATCTATTTGCCCTGTACCAGATGGGTCTTTTATCTTCAGATCCCAGCAGAATGACTTTTAAATCTATACCATAGAATTAAAAGTTGCATTTCCTTGAATTACACTAGCCTATTCCAAGTCGCTACTAGCATCTGTCATGCAAGGCACATATGGCTGTTTGGTTAGTGAAGTGATAAAGAATTATAGTAGGCAGCCACCACCTGATTCAATTAGTCATCAATCACTTGAAACACGCCAAGCTTTGTTATGACTGTTAGCGCCTTGGCACCAACTAGGTAAACAGCTGGTGCTTTCTCATCAGGCAACACAACGCTGAGATGTTCCTGCTAACACAGAATGGTTCATTTAATCCATCCCTACTGCAACCTTGATCTGTTCTCTTCAGAATTAATACAGTCATAATTTGAGTAATCTCTCAACCTGGTTTAGATACTTAAGTTACTTTCTCAAGGAAGAAGAAAAAATAGCTTGTGTAGAGATATAGTTACTGAAAACAAAACAAACAAACAAAAAAAGAAATATAAACTTTCATGCAGTGAGAGAAAAGACCGGGTCGCTTTTTATTTTTTAATATCTTTTAAATTTTTATTTATTTATTTATTTTAGTTTTCAACATTCATTTCCACAAGATTTTGAGTCACCATGTTCCTTTAATACTCAAAAAACTCTGCTGGATCTGGATGGCATTCTAGAACAAAATACAAAGTCCTCTGTCTAACTTTTCAAGTGTTTTACAATATAGCCCTAGCTTGCTTTTCTGTTTCAAACATTACTTCCCTTCGTGAACTTGCCTTTCCAGGAGGACAAAAGGACTACTTATGGTTCCAAGTATTGGAATTTACATCTCCTATCTCTTTGCCTTAGCAGAAACTGACTGCCCCCATGCCTAGAATGCACTACTGGCTCAAGTTGTAGAATTCCCACCCTGTTCATCTCCTTTGCCACCTTCTACATGAGGCATTTCCTGACTCCCCAAGCTCCACCCATAACACCACTTTGTATGCTGATGTCATAGATTTAGAACTAGCAGAAACCTCGGAATCCAATGAGCCCAGTCGCCTCTTTTAATGTATGAGGAAAGAGACACAGAAAGGCTCAAGGACTTGTCTGGTCTAGGACAGAATTAAAACCTTGCCTTTCCTATTCTGGTATCAAGTGCACTGTCCACTACATCTCATGGATTCTCATTGACGGTTTGACCAGTTATCCAGGAGCTGATTGTCCTGGGCCATTCCAGGTGAGCCTCTCCTCCTTCTTATGTCTGAGCATTTCATTGGTTGTTAGTATTATAGCATTCCTCTTGAACTGTATATCTTCTCCCCCTTAAATGTTCTTTCAAATTCCCCTAAGCAGAGAGAAGCAAGTCTGTCTTAAGGAAGTAAGAAGATAGAGAGTGGTCACAATAAAAGCAAAGGAATTGCTTAAGAAAGTCAGGAGGTAGGTTTTATCAGTAGAAAGGAAGCTTCAAGAGCTGTCATTACTCAATAAATGATTCTTGTTTGGATACACCCACAAACCCTCTTGATTATGTTCTAGGCTTCAGACAATATCATCCTGCAAGGCAGATCAAAGATCAAATAAGGACTCTCTCAGAACCATACAGACCCACCTCCCTACTTCCAAGACTCTACTGCTCAAAGACGGTAAGCCAGACCACCAGGGCATGCCTCGAATTCCAGAGAGGCAGATGCTTTTTGCTGAGAAGAATTAAGTTATTAACTGTCAGCAGTACCTCGTAGAGAAATTACCTTCAAGAATGGTCAGAGGACAGGGGTGGGAGAATAATGAAATTCCTAGTAGTCCATATAATGACTAGTTATTAAATTTGGTAAAAATGTAGTAGTAAATGACCAAAAATGAAAAATGGGTATTATCTGTAGATCTTTTTTGCTTTCTTTTTCTGGCCCTGATTAGCATGATCAATTTCTTCCATTTTAGAAGCTAACATTTATATAGCACTTACTAGGTTCCAGACACTATGCAAAGCAATTACTGATTATGTGAGGCTCACAACAATCCTGGAAGAAAGGTGCTATTATTACCTCCATTTTTACAGATAAGGAAATTGATGTATACAGAGGTTAAGCAACTTGCCCAGGCTCTGACAGCTAGTAATGTATCTCAGGTCAAATTTGAACTCAAGCCTTCCTGACCACTGACCCTGTGCTCTATGCACTGCACCACCCAGCTGCCCCTAGATTAATAAATCCCATAAGTAATTATCTTGCAGGACATCTATCTTTGTCAGCTAAAACAAGTTTGTAAGTGTTCTACACTATTTTGTTGGAGTTGTTTCTATTTTCATCATTGTTAATTGTTATTGTCACTGATATTATTGTTATTTTCATTCCCATCATGCTATTCTATGGAGTCCAAATAAAAGAATCACGGGACAAGTAGTTGTCCAGATATTATTATTTTTTACTTAATACTCTGTGAATCTTTATCACAAATAGACAAAGTGAACATATTTTGTAGTTTAATAAAAATTTTGAGATGTAAACTCATCTTCTATAGGCTCACTGAAAGCATCCCAGTTTAACTCCATTTGTGGGCCATGTAATAGGTATAATACATACCTCATCTGTTCATCAACATAATTTTTATTTCCTCCTCTGGGACTCTTTTCAAAGCTTTTTTATGCTTCAGAGTTTAGAAATCACGAGCATTTGGTATGGTGGCATCTATTAAAAATATAGTTCTTAATTTTCTGTGTATCAATTTTTGTCCTGGCAAATACAAATAACAGTCCAATCTGTGATAATATAATGCATAGAATATTGGTTGAATTCCAAAGGATATTTTGAGTCCTGTATTTGCCAGCCCATGAATGATAGTAACCTTCTGGTTTATAACTTTAGTCATTAGATCTTATCTTTCTGGGCCTTTAGGAGGTACCAAATGTTTTTAAGCCTGAAGTGGTATATTGGATAACCATTCTGTTGTTGATGACACCTGAAATGCTATTATAAGCTTTTTGATTTGGAAGACTTTTTGACTATTCTCTTCTGGATCTTAGTTGTTTTCCAAGCTCTATCCTCAGGTAAGGGACTTTGGGTTATGTTCAACATATCCAATGTGTGTACCTGTCTTCAGACTTAACTATTCCTCATTAAAATGATTGCTGCTTATTCAAAAGTATGTCTATTGATTTTTTTGTTTTTCTATCATGTAATCTGAAAGAGTCTATCAATCTTCTTTCTTTTTGACAAGAAAGTATTAATCATTTAATAACCTAAACAGAATAATGGACCTTGTGTTTTCCTAACTGTACTCATTTCTATTAGATTTTCCAAATCAGTAGTGATCTGTGTGTGTGTTTGTGTGTGTGTGTGTGTGTGTGTGTGTGTGTGGGTGTAAAATTACCACCTAAGTCTTCATTGCTTCAAATGTGTTATCATCCACATTTGATTTCAGGATGCCAACAAGTCTCATAACGCTTTTGTCCACAGTTTTCTCATTAAGAGCTTTATGCTTTTATATATTTTGCCTGGACAAAACCAAGTTCTTTTAAAATATTATTAGTTATTAAAATTATATAATCATCAGTTCAACTTCCAGAATCAAGCTTGAAGAGTTGTTTCTATCTTCCTTTGGAATTATTATTCTTATTGTTCTCTTATTTTCATTATCGTAATTGATTTGCCATAGCTGCTAGCTTGTGACATTAGAGAAATCAGAACACTGAATATAAGTAACAGCTATAATTAATGGAAGTAAATTAGATAAACGCCTTTATCCAAATGGAATGGAGAATATGCTGTTAGAGTAGTTTATGGATTTATCCAGGAATGTAGCCCCTGACTTCAAAAGAATAATAATAATGACAGTAATAATTGCTATCTTTATATACATATAGTTCTTTAAGGTTTGAAAAGCACTGTATATCCAATTACCCTTGCATTTAGAAGAGATACAGATTCTCTTTCCTAACTCAGTATAAATTTACATAGCCCATCAAATGATAGGCAATTGAGTTGGAAAATTAATAGGTTCTAGAAAAAGTTAGTCTTCTGGGAACAGTTATATCTATAGCCTCATTTCCTGAGACCAGTAGAAAATGAACAATTAGTAGATGGCAATGTGGTAGATCTAAACTAAACTCCTCCCAGAGCTTTTCTTTAAATGGGCTGGAATCTGACCTTTCTAATAACTCTCCCCTTTCGTTCTGCAACACTCCTTGATCTGAACTGCTTAGAAAAAGTCCCTTAATGGCATGTCCCTTTTATTCCACTCCCACCGCTACCACTTTCCTGCTTTCTTTTGTGTGTTATCTTCTCCCATTAGTTTGTAAGCTCTTTGAGACCAGGGACTTTCTTTTTTCATATGTTTACCCACTTTTATACACAGCACAGGCACAATGAATACTAGGTGTTTAAAAATACCTATTGAAATGAATTGGATCAAAGAAAACAGGATCATATATTTAGAGCTGGAGAGAACTTAGATGTTTCGGTGCGACGGACAGAGGTCCAGGGCTAAAGTCAAGAAAACCTGAGTTAAAATCCAGCTTCAGACATTTACTAGCTGTGTGACCCTGGGCCACTCACTTAACCTTGTTTGCTTCAATTTCCTCATCTGTAAAATGAGCTGGAGAAGGAAATGGCAAAACTACTCTAGTATCTCTGCCAAGAAAATCCCAAATGTGGTCATGAAGAGTGGGACACAACTGAAATGACTGAATGAGAACAAGCCCAACTCCCTCCTTTTAAAAGATGAAGAAACTGAGGTTCAGAAAGATTAAATGACTTGCCTGTGGTCACATGGCTGGTAAATATAATTACCTTATTCATTAGGCTGCCATGCTGTATCTATGTGCATACATCTAGTACCCTTCCTGTATACATGCATTCAGAGAATTACATCATTGCAAAGTCTACAATTGGACCAAAATAGCATGAAGTTCTTTCTATGTTCCCAAAAATCCTGAATCTGACAATCTGACTCTCTCTCTCTCTCTCTCTCTCTCTCTCTCTCTCTCTCTCTCTCTCACACACACACACACACACACACACACACACACACACACACACACACATCCCTAAAGGATTCTTTGGCACAGAGAATAATTAAAATCAGTTCTTAAAAGTTCTTTCTATTCCCCTCTCGTAAATCTACATTGCCATTAAAACTTCTACGATCCCTATACTATACTATTAAGACACAATTCTTTTGGTTTCTTTCAATATTTCAGGGCTTATTGGAATGGCAGGTTATACAAGAATTTTTGACAGGACAGTCATTTTGGACTTTGTGATCAGCCAAAGCATAATGTTTTACAATAAGTCTCTTAGTAGTGGATAAGGGTAATTGGACGTTATCTTCACAGCAATGAGTATACCATGACATCCGATTTTACACCTCATGCCCTTTTCATAACAAGAGGGACCATTACAAAATCCCTGATGCAGCCCCAAGCATGCTTTAAATCTGTTGGAAAACTTAACCAAAATATAGCTTTTAACATGGCTTCTATGTCCTAATCTCATTCACCCCATGTAAGAGTTTTATTTTAACAGTTACTCTCAGCATTTCTTTTCACTTGTCACCACCTCTCCTTCTAATTGCTTTTACTCATTTAAACTGTTGACAAATGAACTGATTCCAAAATATTCATTTATGGAAATGTGACATTAGATTACACTCATAGGGAGGAAAGAAATGTGTTTAATTTTCCTCTAGCCTTTTGTTCATCATTTTATTTAATAACAACTGGGTCAGCACAATGACTTATTTTGGGGTCCAGAACCTCTTATTTTCATTCCTCAGACTTCAGGGAACTGTGAAATTACAATATCATATGAACAAAAAGGCAGCCTGAAACCAATGATTAAGTAAACATTATTCTTTAGCATGAAATCTTGTCCAACTTCCAAAAAGACTCAGGCCACCCAGAAAGCAGATATTATAAGGGATACATATGCTGTGCATAGATTATATAGATTGTTGAAAGAACTAATAACAGAATCTATTTTAAAAGACTTATCTTTTCAATTAGAAGCTTCACAATACCCATGTCAAAATCCTGATTGTCTTTTACAGCTTAATAAATCAATAAACAAGAATATGTTAAGTACATATTAAATTCCCATTTCTGTGATAGGATGTTAGGATCCCAGATTTTATAGTGAATGGAACCCCTAAAGTTAATTCATGTTAACCCCTGTCCACCTGTCAGAGAAAGAAACTGAAATCCAGACAGGTTAAGTGACCTGGTCTAGGAGACTCAGAAAGCAGCAAAACTGAAAGCCAAACCCAAGTCTTGAGGTATACTGAGATGTATAAGACAGTGTTTTGTTCTCAAGGAGCTAACAATTTGGTTGGATGACAAGATCCATTCACTAAACAGCAAAAAGACAATGACAGGTTTAGAGCTGAAAAGAATCTTAGAAGCAAAGCCTAAGCCCCTTCATTTTATAGATGAGGAAATTGAAGCCTAGAGAGCTTAGGTACCATGTCCAAGGCCACACAGGTAGTAACAGGGATGGTTTCTGAACCCAGATTCTCTTACTTTAATTCAAATGCTTTTTTACTACACAATGCTGTCTCTATAAAAATACAAGGCAATATATGATGAATACAAAATTCATGGCAGCAAGCACTATAGGACGTTGTGGATGAAAACAGATCACTTCCAATCACTTCTTTCTGCAAAAGACTTTACATTCATTTAAGCAGTTTGGTGCTCATTTGCTAGCTCCTCATTTATCCTGAATTTAAATTCAATTTTATTCCTTATTCAGTATGGAGATCATTCTCCTTTATAGAGAAAATATAAACAGAACAGGCCTTGGGTAATTTTCTCTCCTTCAACCACTGTAATTATCCCATCTACCCCTTCTTTGATCATCCTATTTAATCCAACATAGGTTGAACACAGACACACACACACACACAGACACACACATACCTTTTGTCTCAGTCATTCTGGCCTTTAGCTCTCCTTATTTAGCTCTCTTGAAGAAATATATGAGTTCTCCCTGTATCTTCATTGACCTATTCTTGCCTTTTCCTTCTATACATGCCATGTTAAAATATAAGTTGGATAGTGAATTTATTTTATATCTCTTAGTCTCTGTAGACAATCTCTCCTTTTCTTGTTCATCAAAACTATATTTTTGTCTCTTCCTAATTTTATTTTTAGAACTGTATTTCTTACCAGCTTGCCTTTGTCAGTAGTCAGGACCATAAGACAGATGGCTGTCCATCACCCAGCATCCCACTTACTCCTCTTGCATCTTAAACTCTTTTGTATAAGGACATATGTTAATCATGACATGTCACTCAAGGCTCAGTCCCTACCTATTGGCCTCTGCCAAAATATAATTCTAATACATAAGAAAATAAAGGATACTGTCTAAAGAGATAAACAGGTGTCAAAGGAATTCACTATCCAACCTACATAAAGACACATACAGAAGGAGAAATGAGGTCAATGAGGATAAAGATAGAAGAACCACATATCCCTATAAGTATATTATCAGGAGAGCTAAAGCACAGAATGAACTGAGGTCAAGGTAACTATATAAGGGTGTAGAAAGCTCTGTGTGTGTGAGAGAGAGACAGACAGACAGACAGAGGACAGAGAGAGACAGAGAAGATGAGGGACAGAGAGAGAATGAGAGCACATGGAATTTAATCTATATTGGATTGAAAAGGAAGCTCAAAGAAGGAATACATGGGATGATCACAGTGGACAAAGGAAGGAATACAGAGTTATCCAGTTCCTATTTTGTTTATACTTTCTCTATAGAGGCAAATAATTTTCAGACTGAAAAGTGAATTTAAAGCTAAAATAAGTAAGGAGTTAGCAAATGAGTACTGAAGAGCTCAAATGAATTTAAGTCATCAGACCTAGATATCAGTCACAGAATTTGCAGATAGGGCTGCTAAACCACTGATGATAATTTTTAAAACAAAATATAAATAAATGTATGCAAAAATAATGAAAAATAGAAAAGGTACCCCATGACTAGATATGGGCAAAGGTTATCCAATATTCAAAAAACAGAAGGAGATAAATTCTTCAAATAACAGATTAGTGAGTTTTAATTCTATTCTTGGCAAGATTCTAGAACACATAATTAAGTTATTTGTGTGTCTTAGAAGCAAAAGCAGTGATCACTATAAGTCATAAAGGGTCCACTAAGAACAAAGTATGACTAACATAATTTTCTTTTTTGACAAGGTTATTAAACAGGCAGATAGCATACCTAGATTCCAGTAACACATTGGAAAACAAATTCCATGACCTGTATGTGGACAAGATAGTGCTATATAGCCTGGGTGGGGTCAGTGTTGTTAAATATGTTCAGGAACTCATTGAAAGACCATATTCACTGAGTGGTGGTTAATGAACTGACATCAAGGTTCTTGAGAGCAGGGACTGTTTATTTTTTTGTATTTCTAGGGCATATCACAAAGCCTTACATATCATAAGAATTTAATAAATTTTTCTTGAATGTAAAATAGGAAGGAGGTTTCTAGTCAATGTTACAAGACTCTGTCATATACTGCTTAATATTTTTATCAAAAATTTGAATAAAGGTATCAAATTGTGGCTGCTTCAAAATTATGAAAAGTTGATAATAACTTGAATAGAAGACTCAAGAGATCCAAAAAATGTGTAAAGATGATAGAACAATCGTCAACAAACCAAAATTATAACAAATGCAAACTTCTGTCCTTAGGCTACATAAGCCAATTTAGCAAATACAGGATGGAAGAAACTTGTATAGATAATGTGTGTGTGTGTGTGTATGTGTGTGTGAAAGGTTTGTGGGGGTTAGGGAGTAGATGGTAATGACATATTAGTGAATATTGTGAGATGACAAGTATACACACACATATACAAAATAAAAGCTTTTAGACTCTACTAATAGAGGGGAAAAATCAGAAGAAGGTGAAAGGGTTATAGTACTGCTACATTCTGCTTTGGTCAAAGAAAATCTGGACTATTTTGAGTATTTCAAGGTATAACATTATAGAAAGTAAACTGTTAGTTTGGACATGTCCAGAGATGACCTGGATATTATGAGAACTAGAAATTTACCACCCGAGGAATTAATAACCGGACTGGGGATGTTTTGACTGGAATTGAGAAGACAAAGAAGATCACTACTTTCAAGCATTTGACAAGTTGCCATTGGGGAGAATGATAATATTGGTTTTGCTTGACCTCAGCAAGCAGAACTAGCATCACATTCTGCAGAAGTTGCAGAAAAATATTTTTACTAGATAGAAGGAAAAACAGTTCTAATAAACTGTACAGAAGTATAATATGAATGAGGTCTCTATTACCAAAAGCTTTCAGAGGCCAAATGCTATTCCTGCTCAGATTTGAGTTAGACAAGGTAGCATCTGACATTCTTTCCAATTAGGAGATTTTATGATCTTGTAGATTTTATAGGATCAGTTCTCATTTAGTATGATACCCTTGGCAACTTTGAAAGTTTACCTTCCCCATGCCCTTTTCCCTGTTTCCTTTACTCAATGCAAAAGACTAGTAACTATTAATACTTTAGAAGAATGTCTCAATTTAATTTAAATTTAAAAAAGCATTCTCCACTACACCTTTGTATTTTCCAGGACTACCCAGGTCTTCAATATGTATACATCTAAGTTAATGCAACCTGCTCTGAGAGTACATCCTTCATCCTTCCCCATATCCATGTTTTATTTCAGATCTTGGATTAGAAAGCACCACAGGTGAGCCTAAAGTTGTAGGCTGACAAATTCCCAATTTACAGGTACTTCTAGCACCCAAAAAGAAGTGACCTGCCTTTGCTTCAGCTGAAGGAGTTGAACTGCCTCATTCCTCCCACCAAAAACAAAGATGTTAAGAGAAATTAAAGAGCTGGTTTATCAATAATTTAAATTTCTAGCATCTCAGCTTGAATTCCCTTCAGCAAGGATAGCTCTACAGGTGCCAATGTTTGCTTTTTCCACACCATGACTGCAAACTGCAATTAGAAAACGCCCTTTTAGAGAGATCAAAATCTAATTAGCATAGTTGTCCTTCTGTTGCTTTTCATTTGTTACTTTTAATCATGTAATACAAAGAAAGGTATAGATATTGAGATTGTTTACACCCCATATTTTCTTGGTGTGGGGCAATGGTATCTAGAAGTTGACTAGGATATTCTGACAGTCCACGGACATGTCTTCCATGACCTTTCAAAGTACCATTCCATTTCTTCTACATCAGTTTACCCTTCTGTAAAATGAATAGACTGAAAGGGGGTTGTGAAGCATAATTAATTGAAAAAAATCATTCAAAAATGATTTTCAAAGAAAAGAGAATAACTCTTTAATGTGGTGGACCTTTTTTACACACTCGCATAAAACCTTATTGTAAGCCAGAAAAAAAAATGATTAAATATAAACTCATTTGGCACTATAAATATGCATAATGAAAGAGCAACTAAATCCCTGGCTTAGTAGTGCTATTTATCCAGGTTTTTTTTAAATGGCCTGTTAATGTTATCTCTTCTTTACAGAAGCATCTTTGCATCTGTGTTCCTAGATTTCCTTCAGTAAATAATTTGAAAAATAGTTTTTATTCAATGAATTGAACAGATATATAGGCTTACATTTCAAATGTGTTTGCAAGAAAGTCTGAGGCATTTTCCTTTCATGGTTTACAGAAGTGATTACTTCTGCTGCTGGAATAATTAAAAAGGAATTATCTAGAACCACTTTTGCCTTTCAAGTACCATGCTTATGGAGCCTGAGTTAGGACCTTCTAGCAAAATGAAATTCCTATTTCCTGAAGACCCCCAGATAAATTCCTTCAAAATTTAACAAACAGAAACTCTATTAATGATTCTGGCAGGGGATTTTTTTTAAACACTGGTTCCAGTTTGTGGTAGAATTAAATTGAGGGAATGAATCCTCTTCTGCCTCTTGCTTTCCAAATTAATTTTACCTTTAATGCCTTCCAAGTATACTCTGGAAGGTAAAACACCTTGGCTTTGTTGTGGACCTAAACACTCCAGTGGGGTACCCTGAGTAAGCTAGACCTAAGCTTATCTATCAGCTCTTAATGGTTTGACTTCTCTAAATTCATAGTGTTTATGATGACAGCTTCACTTTTCTCTTCCATGAGCATTGCAACAGTTTTCCCTAGTTCCAGGGGCCAACCATTCATTAATGACTCGTTGCTGATGTTTACTCAGTACCCACCCAAAGCTGTGAATCTGCCTTGAGATCTATAAGAAATAAAGTCCAAAGCTAAAGGATTCCCTTTGAAGGTCAGTACAGATGAAATTGAGTTATAGCATATGAACAGAGTGGTTGTTGTTTGTCCTTCATGCTCGAAAAGAACCATCATGATGTCAGGGTTGATGTCTGACTGTGGCTGATTATAACAATATGAGCTTGGAAGACTCTACCCATAGGTAAGGCACAAATAGTCCATATGGCCATTTGGAAAGAGAAAACAATGTCTCTAGATTAGCACATCTTACATTTCTCTTGAGTTACAGCAATTCTTCTTTCTCACAGAGCACAGCACCTTCTTCAATATAGGCATGTCATGCTGGACAATCCTGTGCCAGTGTCTCCTGCTTCTCATGATAGATTCCAAAGTTCTTCAGAGAAACATTGAGGTATTCTTGTACTGCTTCTTCTGAGCTCCAGCCTTGTGAGAGTTCTCAATAAAATAAGCATTTAGCATTTGAACAATGTGGCCGTACCGTATGGTTGTGCACTTTGCAATAGAGTTTAAAATCTTGGTATTTCAGCTTGAGAAAGGACCTCAGTGTCTAGTACTTTACCTTGCCAGGTGATGTGCTGAATATTTCTAAGATAATTCAAATGGAAAAAGTTCGATTTTCTGGCATGGCACTGGGTAGACTGCCCAAGTTCCACAGGCAATAATATTCAATTTGGTAGGTACCTCATGCCTCTGGTCTTTTATACCTTCCTTCAGGGCCTCCCAAACACTCACCTAGCTTTGCCATCAACCTCATCATCTTTGTGTACATCTCTGTTCAAGTCACCCATCAAAGACAGGGGAGTAAAAGCAGGAACTTGGCTGAGCTCCCTCTCCAACCACCTCCAATACCTGTAAAATAAGACTCTAAACAAATTCTAGAGCTACAAAACTCACAAAGTGACAGAGAGAAATAAACCTCCCATTAAAGGAAGTCTGGCAGGACAAAAGGAAGTGTCTATCACACCAGACTGGGAGCCAAGCCAGTCCCACATGAGCCACGAGATCCCAGACCCAGGGCAGCCCCAACCAATGGCTCAGACTGACGAAAGCAGACTTCCAGAGACTGAACCGCCTGCCGCTGTGGCAATTCCCAGGCTTCTCAACCCATAAACTCCAAAGAGAAAGTAAAAGGTCAATGGGGAATTCTATTGGAAATCAGTGATAGAAGAGCATGATCTGGCCCCTGCTCCCTGGGAAAGAGGTAGCAGAGATGTGGCAGCTGCAGCTGCTACCCTGTGGCTGCCTCCTGAGCAGCTGGGCTGCAGACTGTAGGGGGAACAAGTGACCATTCAGAGGGTAATTGCTCTTGCTTTGACCTGCTTGGATCTGGGTCTCAGTATTGGGTAGTGGTCCTGGGGTGTGTGGCCAGTGTGCCATAGCTTATAGTGGCTGTAGAGAGAGCACCCTCCTTAGACCTCTGACAACATTTGTGAGAACCCCAGAGATTTGGGATGCAGCTTTCTCCTCTCTGGAAGCAGAGTTCTACTTTGGCAAAGAACTCAAAAGTCAAGTAATTGGCTGGCAAGATAAGCAAGCAGAGGAAGCACAATCAGACTATTGAGGACAAAAAAGATCAAAACATGGAAACAGAAGAAGTCAAAACTCCTCCATCAAAAGTTTCCAAGAAAAAATATGAATTGGTTACAGGTCATGGAGGAGCTCAAGAAGGATCATGAAAATCAAGTCACAGAAGTAGAGAAGAAATTGGGAAGAGAAATGAGAATGATGCAAGAAAATCATGAAAAGCAAGTCAACAGCCTGCTAAAGGAGACCCCAAAATACTGAAGAAAACAACACCTTAAAAAAGAGACTAACTGAAATGGCAAAAGAGGCCCAAAAAGCCAATGAGGAGAAGAAAGCCTTAAAAAGTCAAATTGGCCAGATGAAAAAGGAATTTCAAAAACTCACTTAAGAAAATAATTCCTTCAAAATTAGATTGGATCAAACAGAAGCTAATGAGCTTATGAGAAATCAAGATACTATAAAACAGATCCAAACAAATGAAAAAATAGAAGGCTATGTGAAAGATGTCATTGGAAAAACCACTGACCAGGAAAATAGATCCAGGAGAGATAATTTAAAAATTATTGGACTATCTGAAAGCTATGATCAAAAAAAGAGCCTAGAAACAATCCTTCAAGAAATTCTCCAGGAAAATTGCCCTGATATTCTAGAAGCAGAGGGCAAAATAGAAATGGAAATAATTCACTGATCACATCTCAAAAAGGATCCCAAAAAGCAAACTTCTAGGGATATTATAGCCAAATAACAGAGTTCCCAGGTCCAGGAGAAAATATTATAAGCAACCAGGAAGAAACCATTTTACTATTGTAGAAACACAATCAAGGTAACACAAGATCTAGCAGCTTCTACATTAAGGGATAAAAGGGCTTGCAATATGATATTCCAGAGGTCAAAGGAGCTAGGATTAAAACCAAGAATCACCTACCCAGCAAAACTGAGTATAATGCTACAGGGGAAAATATGGTCATTCAATGAAATAGAAGACTTTCAGGCATTCTTGATGAAAAAACCAGAGCTGAACAAAAAATTTGACTTTCAAATACAAAAAGCAAGAGAAGTATGAGAAGGCAAACAGGAAAAATAAATCATAAGGAACTTATTAAAGTTGAACTATACATTCCTACATGGAAAAACAATCATTGTAACTCATGAAACTTTTCTTATTATGAGGAGAGTTGAAGGGAATATATATGTATGTGTATGTATGCATACATATATGAATGTGAGTTTGTGTATATGTGTACACATATACATAGAGGGCACAGGATGAGTTGAATAGGAAGGGATGATATCTAAAAAACAATATTAAGAGGTGTATCAACAATGCAATATTCACAATGCCTTTGGTAACTATAAATATGCTGATATGGTTATTAATCACAAAATATACCAGGTTCTCTACATGGGGAATAAAGGTAGAACATTTATTCAAATACCAGAAAACTGAGTCCCAAAACCTGAAAGTCAAAGCCATCACAGTAGGGGAGCAGAGTCAAGATGGCAGAGTAGAAACAGGACTTCCTTGGGCCTCCTGCTTCCACCTCCTCCAATTCATATAAAAGGGGACTCTGAACTAACTTTGGAGCTACAGAACCCACAAAATGACACAGAGAAGCTAACCTCTCTCTAATGACAGCCCAGCAGGCTGGCAGGAAGCAGCCAGTGCAGTACTCTGGGAGCAGAGCTCAGCCCCATGTGAGCCTGAGGTTTTAGCCTCAGAAAGGCCACAACCAGCCACTGGCTGGAGAGACTTCAGATCACCAGCAGCTGTGGTGGTTTGCAGAATTATCAACCCATAGATGCTAAGGACAAAGTGAGAGGTCAGTGCATTAAGGACTTTGGGACCTGGATATACAGGAGTGTGTTTGGCCCTTGTCCCTGGGGTGAGAAGCAACTGAGGTGCTGCAGCCGTACAGCCACCACCATGTGGCTGCTTCAGAGCTCCTGGACTGCAGATTGTAGGGGGACCAAAGTGACCAGTCTGAGGGGTAAGCACTCTTGCTTTAATCTGCTTGGATCTGGATTGCAGTCTAGGGTGGAGGTCCTGGGATGCTGACCAGTTTGCCAGAGCATGAGGAGGCTTCAGAGAAGGCATCCAACTAATAGCTCCAGCAGCTGAGAAAACCCCAGCAATTGGGATACGCCCTCCCCCCCCCCCCAAGTAGCAGAGTTCTACTGTGGCAAAAAGCTCAGAAGTCAAATAATTGAGTGGCAACATGAGCAAATGAGGGAAGCATAGCAAGCAGAGCAACCCAACTTTACACTCCTATTCTGGGGACAAAAGGATCAAAGCATGAAACAGGAGGAAGACAGCCAAGCTTCAAGTCACCTCAGGCGCTCCAGCTTGTTTTCTGCTTCCTCTTGCCCCACCCCTTCCTGCTACATCAGCAAATTCAAGGGACATGGAGAGGAATTTATTGGAAGAAGGAGGAAGGGAGAAATAGAACAGGGTAAATTATCTCACTTAAAAGAGGCAAGAGAAAACTGTTACAATGGAGGGGAAGAGAAGGAAGGTGAAAGGGAATGAGCCAACCTTACTTGCATTGAATTTAACTTAAGGAGGGAATAGCATATACACTCAAGTGGGTATCTTACCCTACAGGAAAATAGTCGGGGGGGGGGAGAGTTAAGGGGGGGATGATAGAAGGGAGGGCAGATTGGGAGAGAGGGTAGTTAGAAACAAACACTTTTGAAAAGGGACAGGGTCAAAGTAGAAAATAGAATAAGTGGGGGGCAGGATAGGATGAAGGGAAATACAGTTAGTCTCTCACAGTAAAACTACTATGGAAATGTTTTGTGTAACTACACATGTACAACCTATATTAAATTGCTTATCTTCCCAGTGGGGGTGGGTGAGGAGGGAAGGAGGGAAAGAATCTGGAATTCGAAGTTTTTAAAACAAATGTTTAAAAAAATTATGTTTTGTTTTGTTTTTTTTACATGCAACTGGGAAATAAGGTATACAAGGACAGGAGCATAGAAATCCATCCTGCCCTACTAGAAAGTTAGGGGGGTGTTGGGGAGGATGTAAAAGAGAGCAGATTGGGGGAGGGAGTATTCAGTAGGCTTGATATCTTGGGGTGAGGGTAGAGGAAAAATGGGGTGAAAATGTATAACTCAAAATCTTGTGGAAATGAATATTGGAAACTAAAAATAAATAAATAAAAGATTTTAAAAAACCCAACAAAGTCATCCATCACTGTGACCACTCCAGAAAGTCATGTATTCACCTCCAACATTGGTAGACTGACCTTCATTTGCCAGCCTCCGGATGCAGTACTTGCTGTTTGTCTTGAAAGTTGTTTGTCTTTCAGGTCTACTGTATTTCTTGTTGTCTATAAGCATCCATGTACCAATGGTAAGTGGGGGATCACCTTCACAAAAGCTTTCATAGGTGTATTTTGAGCTCCAACCACAGGGTGGTATCCTTTTCTACTGTGGTGAGTAGGCCAGAGTTAGGTGAAGCAATCACATTTTTAGGGCACCTTTTCTAGCCCCTTCTACATGGTAGGAGGTGAACAGTGCAGGCCACTCAGACATGCAGTTGCCAGCAGAATCTCACTGCTGCTTCAGTCCAGTGAAAAGATGCCCCTATAGCCTGGTCTACCTATAGGCAGGGTTGTAAAGTCAGCTCCCATAGCATAGTCATACCTGCCATTTCTGCACTAACCCATCACCACAGAACTTCAGGGTAGGTAAATAGTAAGGTAGTCAAATGGTAATATAGTAAAATAATAAATAATAGAATAACTGAATAAAAATGATAAGTATAAATGTAAAATCATTTAATAATAAAATAAAGTGATGAAATAGAAAATAGCAAAATGGAATGTTATTACCAGTTTAATATGGTTCAAACCAGTGTAATCTAGTTAGAATCAGTTAAAAGCAGTAAAAAAAAAAAGCCTTAAAACCAGTAACTTCAAGCCAGTTGAAACAATTCAAATCTTGTTTAATCCAGGGGAAACCAGTTAAAAATTGTTCATAGTAGTTTAATCCAGTTCAAACCAGTTTAGCATAGTTCAATTCAGTTATAGCCAGTAAAGGATAAATGAGAATTCTAAAAGCAAAATTTCTGTTCTGTGTAGCAAAAATAAAGAAAAAAACCTGAATCTGCAAATTCAAGACCCTCTAAACAAACAAAAGAGAAGACAGTAGATTAGAAATGCAAGTACATAGAAGCAAAACACAATATAGAAGAAGAGAATAAAAAAATAAAAGAACATTTAAAGAAAGTACACTAATTTTTCAAGAAAAACATAGGATGCATAGAGATGTTAAGGATCATAACTCTCCCAGAAGATTTTGAGAAGACAAAAAAATCTTAAAATCATAATGAAAGAAATAACAGAAGAAAATTGTCCAGAATGACTGAACATTAGAAAATGAAATTCCAATTGAAAGAATTCACAGATTACTCCTAGAAAAAAAAAATCCAAAGCTCCACACTCTAAGACAGATAGTGGCTAAATTTAACAATTTAACTCAGAAACAATAAGTTCTGCAAGCCATTAGGAGAAATACCTTCAAATTTAAGGGGAAGGATGTTCAAATAATGCAAAACTACTCTGTACCCACTAGAAAAGGGAGAGAATTGATAATATGTTCTGAAAAGCATTAGATCTCAGGATGCAGCCCAGGGTGACCTATCCTACAAATCTGAGCTTAACCATTCAGGAGTAAAGATGAACATTCTATAATAAAGAAGATGTTGGAACATTTTCAGAAAGAAAATCAGAACTGAAGAGATTATATGCTTCTTACATATGCCAAAAAACAGAAATGCAAGAGGAGTAAATAAATGCAGACAACAACAACAGACAGATTGGCAAGAGATTTCTTTCTAAATGTACATATGGAGAGAGGGGTGAATGTGGAAATCTGGTTGACAATAAAGTGAAGCTGTATGTAGGAGGCTGTAAGGTTATGGAATTTAAAGATCTTCCATGTTCCTTGAATTTGCTGATGTAGCAGGAAGGGGTGGGGCAAGAGGAAGCAGAAGCAAAGGTAGAGTATGTGTGGTAGCAGCAGCAGAGGCAGCAGCAGAGGCACAAACTCCTTTTTTGAGCCAGCCAGAATTTCTGCTAAGGAATCCTGCTGAGGACTGCCAGTTACGGGAACTTCGGGGGCCAGAGTGGCTGAGAGCACTATTTGTGGACCCTGAGCAGTTGCCATCAGTGGGAGGAGGAGGATCTCTGCCTGAGGTAGCCTGTCCTGTTTTGAAAGCTTGAGAATGTGGGTGTTTACTACATTAACTATGTTTGCCAACTTCATAACTACTGTGATGGCTTTGACTTTCAGGTTTTGGGACACAGTTTTCTGGTATTTGAATAAATGTTCTATCTTTATTCCCCATGTAGAGAGCCTGGTATATTTTGTGATTAATAACCATATCAGCATATTTTTAGTTACTATAGGCATTGTGAATATTTCATTGTTGATCCAGAGGCATTGTGGACAGAACTTGGTGATACCCTACCAATAGGTATATAAAACTGTAATACCTTCAAAAACATAAAATACCCAAACTATTAGAAGACAGGATAGAGATCTTAAATAACCCAAGGGAGATTCAGAAACAATAAAACTCAATAACCTAGTTTTTGATATAGTAGAAAATATGAGTAACTTAGGGAAACGTGTTCTGATTTGCCCATTCTGCAGGGGAAAGTCTTCACATGCTTGGGGTAGACACCCCCCCCCAACTCAATAATGGGCTTAAGGCCTGTTGTTTACCCTTAGCCTGGTCTAGTTCACCTGCAAAGATGTTGTTGGTTTTGTTTGTTTTTTACTGGAGTGTAGCTTCTTAGAGCTACAGGTGAGAGTTGAGTGACAGGTGGACACCAAAGTTAGATGAGCAGCACTCAAAAGGGTTCAGCAAGCCCTTACACCAAAGGTGCTAGTTCTTCCTGATAAAAGTTTATAAGATATATAAACAATTGATACATACATATATATGACTAATAGTCATTTCCTAGTAGATCAATGGTTCAAGGATATTAATGGAGTTCTCAAAAAAATAACTACAAAGTAATAACAAGCCCATAAAAATGCTCTACATCACTAATAATGAAAGAAACCCTAACAAAAACAATCCTGAAGGTTTAATTCATTCCCTGAAAAAAAAAAGGCAGAACTCAATGCTGGAGGGGTTTGGGGAAGATAGGCACACTCACATATTGTTGATGGAGCTGTACAAAGATTTTGGAAAGCAATTTGGAATTATGTAAATTAAAGGAGTAAAATGCCCATACCCTGTGAGCCAGTGACTCTGTTACTGGACTTATACAACAACAAAGCCATCAGAAAAAAGTTCCTACATATTGTAAAATATTTTTAGCAGCACTTTTGGGGATAGCTAAGAACTGGTAAAGGTCTATCAGTTGGGGAATGGCTAAACAAATTATAGTGCATGATTGAAATGGAATATTTTTGTCCTGTAAGAAATGGCATGTGGGTTGAAAACAGAGAAACATGGAAAGATCTATATGAACTGATGTTAAGTGAAGTAAGAAGAGCCGTGAAAACAATATATACAGTACTACCACAATGTAAATGGAAAGAACAATGACAAACTAAAAAATGAAAATTAAATGACATAAATTTTAAAGAGGAAGTAGGATTTGAATATAGATATATGAGAAGACAATCCCAAACTACTTCTTCATGGAGATGGAAAATCCATAGGTATTATCTATTGTGTATGTTTTCTGACATTTTCAATGTATCAATCAGTTGTGCTGTCTTATTTTTCTCTCTAAAAACACTATCATATGTCATAATGCTCAAAGAGAGGCATGGATGCTATGGTGATGTAAGAAACAGAAAATATCCATTAAAAGTTATTTTTAAAAGTATGTCAAACATGCTTTTTTTCAGTGAGTTGATTGTTAAGTGTTTACTAGCATACCACTCAATGGTAGAGTCTTTAGAGGTCATCTATTCTAATTCTATCATTTATAGATGAAGAAACTGAGGCTGAGAAGGTTAAGTAACTGGTCCACAAAAAAGGTCTTGTTTTTGCTGGAACTGGCAAATCATTTGGGGGTTTGGATAGTCTCAGATTTAATCCAGTCATGGGATTGCAGATTTATAGATTTAGAGCTGGAAAAGATTTTAAAGGTAATTTTATCCAAACTTCTTAGTGTATTGATGAAAAACTTAAACTCAGAAGAGTTAAATGGTTTTCCTAGCAATTAAATAAAAGTAATCAAAGCAGTAGGATATTCCCTAATGTAGACTGTACCCCTAATCTGTGCCCTGATAACAAGGTGAACTTGTAAACAAGGGCACTTTCAATGAAATCCCACTTTTAAAAAGTACCAAAGTAAGGAAGTGAGGTCTTAGTTGGCTTTGAAATTTGCAGCTTGATTCTCAGGACTTACAAAGGAACCATGATCATTTGGTACCAATGAGTCCTCTTTTCCTCCATGTCTATGTAGCCATTTACTTTGCTTGACTGATTTGCAGTTTGAGGCTTCGTGGTATAAGCAGATATGAGACTAGCCTAGGCCTTGAGAAGATCTGGATTCAAGTCTTTTTTTTTAAATAACTAATGGCTATATGATCATGGACAAGTCATGTAATATCTCAGTGCCCCCCAGATAACTCTCTAATACCATAGATTCAGTTAAGCTCCTGATCTGCACGTATGGAGATGCTACTGGTCTGAAACAAAAACAAAACAGGCCAGGTCACTAAGAAAAGGGAGGGTTAGCCTGCCAATAGCCTGAGATTAGGTAAGATAAAAAGATAAAATTCAGAAAACACTCCTCACCACAGACCAAGGTTTCACTAAAGGCTTTCTAGTAACAATGAATCTTGTATCCCATATGAGGACAAAGGAGGATGTGGAGATTAGATTTATGTTCTCTAGCCTACACCCTGCTGAAGTGGAGCTAAGTGTTTTGTATGATTCATATATAATTCTAATAGGCACTCTTACTGTGACTGTGCTACCTCAGCAATTCTTTCTCCTCTGTTTCCCCAGGAAAGGTTAATCTAAAGAAAGAAAAGCTTATAGGATTTGTTCCTGGGGTTACTATAGTTTATCCCTTTGAGGAAGGTGCCCTGGGTGTAGGACTGAAACAGGGGCAGAGACATGAAATGCAGGTTTAAAAAATGTGAAGAAATCAGGGGCAGAGAGAAGGAGAAAGAAAATCTGTGCTGACAGAGAGCACCACCATAATTTAAATCTGTTGATGTAATCTTAGGGAAGCTCCTGAGCACTAGTTAAAAGGACTATGTGAGGCACAGGTGTGGGGAACTTGAGGCTTCGAGGCCACATGTGGCCCTCTAAGTCCTCAAGTGTAGCCCTTTGATTTGGATTCCATCAAAGGGCCACAACTGAAGGCCTAGAGGCTACAGGTTCCCCATCCCTGTGCTAGAAGAAGATGCATTTCCTCCTTAAACTGTCCCTATGACTACTGGTCTTCCCTCAGGCTCTCCCTGCTGAGAGTCTGCAATAAACATCTTGTAAAGTGGGTCTCCAAAACATCTTTTGTAGAGGCACATTTTTGTATACCCAGTTTAATAGCTCAGTTCTGCTTTCATTCAGGCATGGAGAGTAGTAAATGAAGTAATGAAAGGGAAAGGCACAGTTGGGAAAGAAGGAAAAAACCCTCAAATCTGTCAAGTTCCTACCTTCGGGGAAGCATTCTGGGGATTGGAGATCACATTACATCCTTGAGCTGAGCAGATGTCTTTCAGGACCAATACACACCTAACCCCCCATCCCCACCCAAGTTCTTATTACCCAAACCTGACCACTCAGTCCTGGTCTTGAGTTTGGCTTTTCTGATTATGGTTTTCTAGGCTAACCCCAACACCCCCACCACCAGCCCCCCAGCCCCTGCTTTCAGCATTTAGAGTACCAACCAATCTGATAAAATTTGATTCCATAAGCATTTGTTAGGGGCAAAGTCCTTTGCTAGGAGACCCAAAACAGCAAACACAGTCTCTGACCTCAAGGTATTTTTTGTACTTATTAAGAGAAGATGGGGGGAAATAAAGGAATAAGCATTTATATAGGACCTACTCTATGCCAGACACTAAGTGCTTTTTATAAATATTATCTCATTTGATCCTCACAAAAATCCTACTGAGTAGCTGCCACTCCCCATTTTACAGTTGGAGAAACTGAGGGAGATTGAAGTTAAGTGACTTACAGGGGCATACGACTAGTCTAGAAGGACAGATTTCAATTTAGATCTTCCCATAGATTATAAGTAAAGAGATTTGCATATGCCTGATTATTGGAGGTGGAACAGAGCATTAACAATTAGGAGTATCAGGAAAGTCTTCCTGCCGTGGGCTGCTCAGTGTCCAGCATGATTCAGAGACGTGAATAAGAAACGACCAGGCCATATGAGTAGCTCAAGGAAGAACCATGAACTCCATTTATTGATACTCAGGGAAAAGTTTTTATAGAGCAAAGAGACAAAGGACGGGAAGGAAGAGAAATCATTATCTTAGTCTGTTGTATCCTAGAAGTAGCATGGCAGTAAGGCCTATTGATTCCTAGGTGCCAGAAAGTCTTAGGAAAAGTCAGTTATCTCCTATCACATGCAGTCAGTTACATCTCAAAGGATGCTCTTGAGAGCTGGCCTCAAAGCCTAATGGCCAAAGCCGCATCATCAAGAACATCTGCATAGGAACTGACTTCCTGCAAATGTTTTGGACAACTAAAGGTTTGAGGCAGAGCCTTAGATCTGGGTCTCCGGTACTTCTTAATGCAGCCGCAGTCATAAACAGATACAATTGAGAGCAAACTTCAAAGCTGAAGTGCAATCCTCAACAGACATCATGTTTAGAGCTGGCCGCTCAAAGATACCAGAGTGCGGAATCAGTTATTCCTGGGACAGAATCCTGTTGATCCCAGAAACTCCAACAACATCCTTTTAAATGCAACTTATATCAAAAGAACTCTGGAGCAGACTTAGTGAAAAGTTGCATCTCAAAGAGATCTTTGACATGCAGGTCCACTGATATCAAGGTAAATTATCAGAGTCCTGGGACAGGCCTCTTTGGCTCACCACACTTCCTGTAGCAGGTGACACATGAGCTAATCATGCATATAAATATCCTGAGAACTGAAAAATAAGTAAGGAGGAATATATTTGAAAAAGCAAGGATGCAGAAGGTAAAGTGAAATATTTGGGGAACAGCAAGTAGGTTACATTGGCTAAAGACAGAATATAAGGGAGAAAGAATAAAATCAAACAGCAAGGGTAGGTTAGAACCATATTTGTACTTTGTCCTAGAGATAATAGGGAGCTCTTGAAGGTTCTTGAGAAGGGAAGTGGCACAGTTGAACTCGTTGTTTAGGAGGCAATTAGGTGATATAGTGGATACAGCCTTGTGTTAGGAAGACCTGAGTTCAAATCCTAGACTCAGATACTTAGTAGCTCTGCCACCCTGAGCAAGTCATTTAACCTCTCTCTAGCTGGGTTTCCTCAGTTGTAAAATGGGGATCATAACAGCCTGATTGCGGTGAAGATTGACTGAAGTACTATTTACAAGGTGTTTGCATTATGCCTAGCATATAGCAGGTGCTCAATAAATGTCCATTCCCTTTCCTCTACTTTGGGAAGAATATTTTAACAGCTGTGTAGAGTACTTAATCAGACAGAGGAAATAGACTAGAAGCCAAGATTCCAGTTAGTGGGCTGTGTAATCCAAAGGTAAGGATGATGGCTTTATAAGTGGAGAAAAAGGAATAGAGGGGAGAGAGAATAAAAATAGCTAAGATTCATTTAGTGCTTTAAGGTTTACGAAACATTACATGTGCTATAGAGGCAGAATCAATAAAATTTCATAACTGATTTGGCATGGGGTGTAGGGTAAGGAAAACAGAAGTATCAAGGATTACACTGTTGTTGATAAATAAAGTGACTGGAAGAACCATGGAGGAAAGTTTGGAGAAAGAAGGGCAGATTGAGGGAAGAATATAGAGAGGTTCATTTTGTACACTGAAGCACGAAGGGAGCAAAGTAAGAGGGCAGGTGAGAGGAATTTAAGCCACTTCTCAGAGCATGCACATCTCTTGCTACCAACCTACATGGGTCCTTGGTCAACCTGCTTCCTGAAATCTGTGGTGACCTGGATTGGGTCCTGGCTTTATCCTTCAGAGCATGCACAAATATACTTAAACTCTTTCATTCTGCTTCTTGGGTGGTGAGGAAAGGTCCTTTGGGTTGGCCGCTGAGCTGAAACTGGGAATGGATGAAAGAGGCCCAATGGAGAAGGTTTAATTTGACTCTGAGCCTATAGAGGCCTACAGCATGAGTACATAGAGTCTTACTAAGAGATGGTGTCACTTCCTGTTTCTGTCTTCCTTTTAGGCCCATGGCCTTGTGAGATGACAGGCTGGTAGAGTAGAGATTCATCAACACACATCCAGACCATAGTTTGCCAATAGGTAAGTCTGGTACAGCTTTGGTAAAGCACCTGCTTAACCTAACCCCAAAATAGTTCTTCTTGTATCTGTAACACCAAGTCCCACAGCTCTGCCACATTAAAAAATAAAGAGTAGGGCAAAGGCTCTGAAGCCTTTAAATTTGAGCATATACTATTGAAGAACCAAAGTGATAGAGGAAAGAGCACGTCTGTTTCAGTCCTGATTCTATTCTCACTGAATCTTTTCAGCAAATATCTCTTTTTAAAATCTAATTGATTTAAAATGGGCTAAATATCAAGGAATTAATCACTAGCAAATGATACTAGGGACAACACACTGTAATGGGCCTTTAAGCCAATAGCAATAGAGAAGAAAGATATCCCATCCCTTAGAAGTGTAGAGGAAGATGTAGTTAGCCACCCTCTGGGGATTCCAATTGATTTTAAAAGGTGAGTTGGAATAAGAATTCCCAAAAATCTCTAAGGGGATACATACAAAAGAAAAAACTAAAACCGGGAGAGGTTATATTAATTTCCCCAAATTTTGAGACAGATAATAAAGAACAGAGTTGGGATCAATAACTTTAGGACCAATAACTTCAAATCTAGTTTGCCTTCTCTATACCTTATTGCTTCCCTAAAAGAAATAAAATAAAACATGCCTGGATCGGAATCTAGTATCTACTAAACCATAGTTGGAAATGCTAGTTCCATCATTTCATTGGTCCGCTAGTTCAGGCTGCTCATCTAATTGCATTTCATAATGTAGGCAATGGGCATTCTTCATCTACTTAACTTTTCCTGTGTGTATATAACTAGGCCAAATTCTTTTGAATAATTATGCTCATTTGGGAAATTCTATTTTCTCTGTCACTGTTATTTTCAAGGAATCTGATATCATTTTAACTGTGGAAGACACATTGTTGAAAGAGAGTTTTTAAAGGGGTATCATGCGGCATTGAATCAAATACTTTTTTTTTCTTCAAAAATCCATGAACAATAAGCAGAATAGTATCTTACATTCAATCTATAGTAAAATAAAGTCTAACCTGGAGTGTCACTTACAGAACTCTGCCTGCTCTCCAATAATACTTTCATCAAGGATGACTTTCAATGCATATTGAAAGAGGCGCCTTCTTCTAAAATAGTGAAGTCTGGTGGGGTTTTATAGGGTTGTCTGAGTTTGAAAAGACTAGCATTGGGGAAGGAAGGGAGGGAGGGGCCTGGAGCTGATTCTTACAAGTGCGGAAGGAAAGGCCCCTACCTACCCAAAATGGCAGTGATTGATACTCAAACTCCCTACTGTGTGAAAGGGACTTCAAGTTATCACTGCTGTTCTTACTCTAATAAGATGGGGTAGAGCTTCTTTGTTGACCTGGTCAAAAAAGTTAGTGAATCCCTTTGGGATGGGTACTTATGTTCTCTTAGTAGTTTTCTTGTTTTTTGTTTTGTTTTGTTTTGTTTTTGTGGGGGGAGTGGTAATAAAAATTAGGTTTTGTTTGTGTTGGGTAGAAATACCCAAATGTTTTCCACTTCTTCACATACCACATACATTGAGAATTAATGGCTCAACTTCCTCAAAATTATGTCACATCTAGGATAGACACCCTCACCCTCACCTTCCCTTTGTGTGTATGTATGTATGTATGTATGTATGTATGAATGAGTACATATATATATATATATATATATATGTACTATGCATACACATATAAGTATATCTATTGCATAGTTTAGCTGTGTTTCTCATGTTGAGTTTGACATGCCTATGAGGTCATTCAATAAACATTTATTAAGGCTTACTATGAGCCAGACAGTGAGTCAAATGCTGAACTGGAGATGTCCAACAGGTAAATTTTGATGTGGCAAAGGAGAGATTATGCCTAAATATTTGTATTGGGGAATCATTTGCTTAGAGAGGATATAATAGCCCATAGGAGCTGATGAGATCTTGGAAATGTCTCTGGGACTTGCCCAGCCTCAGTAGTCTCATTCAGTCTCCATAAGAAACCACAGGGACCCCTCACATACCCCAAGCTTTGCTATTCAGCCCAAAAGTGTTTTGATAAGAAAAGAGTAATTACTACACACAGCTTTGTTTACTTCAGAAAATGCATTGCCTGTGGACTTTCCAGTTTTCAGTTTTTACCCAAGATTAAAAGAAATGCTTATCCAGCACCTCTAGGCTCTGAAAGGATCATACAGAGTGCAGGAAATGGTAAACTCAATCTGTTAGGGTCCATTACACTAAAACATTCCCTAGCCAAAAAAGAATTGTACAATTCTTTTTGTACAAGTTGGGGAGATGGAGAATACATTCTTTCAAGAACCCAGGTTGCATGTGGCTCCTTACCTATGTCTGTCATTTCTAAGTCTTTTCTCTATGATATGTGGAATGGATCCTGAGTGTTCATGACCACACTTATAGCTCAGTAAAACAAGCCTGACAACAAATAGAGATGCATCTCTGTCTTTGTCTTTCTCTCTTCCCAAGGCATTCCTTCAGGATTTTATGTTGAACACAATGACTTGTACCTAGTAGGTGTTTAATAAATACTGATTGTATTGGATTGAATATATGACAGGTCAAGTGATTTCCATTAGTAATTTTACATGGGCAGTTTTGTTTATTAAATATATATTAAGTGAAAACATTTTCCTATTTTCAAGGCTAGAGTTTTTAAGGCACTGTAGACTGATGCCTTTAAATATATGGAAACTAGCTATGTTTATTTTATGAGTCAGAAAGTCTCATAACTCCTAGTACCCATATCCAATTTGTATCTCTGAAATGGTTTTTTAAAAAACATAATAAACATATCATCTCCCAGATGCAAACCAAAGGATATTTATCCAGGCCAAACAAAGATGTTTGAACATGCTAATTTTAGTGATTTTTTTTTTTAATAAATGGCTAGGCTGTGGAATAAAGCAGACTGTTTGAAGTCTTAACTCTATTTGTATTCCTGAAATTCACTTCCTCCTTTCATACTTTTCTTTTATAGGCATTGAAATGAGCAGTCAGAACTTGCATCCAGATGAATAGCTTTGCTCTTTCTGAAATCAAACTTAGCTGAGCCCTGGGTGTCATTTGGTCTTTTGAAGCAGATGTTGTTGTCAATGCTGAGGTCTCATCCCACCCACCAGTTATCTGTATTGAACAGCCTAGTATCCTGTGAAAGCAAAGAGGTGGAGCTACTTGGTAAATGGCAGCTGCCTTCTCTATTTTGCTTCATTCATTTTTCCCAGTCATTCTCCCCCTGCATGTGTCCCATACCCTTCCCTTCTACACTTGCCTCCATTTACCTGTTACTTCATTTGGAATTACCTTAGAACTTTCAGGAAGGAGCATGAATAAATATACATATATATATATATATATATATATATATATATATATATATATATATATATATATATACTATGTGAATCCAGATTGATAATGGCATTTGCTTCCAGGATTTTCTTTTACAAATTGTATTGAAATAATTATTAAAAGATACATCACAAATCTGAAATATGATGTTTTTTGAATCACTCATTTGTTCAACTCCAAGAAAAAGGTCAGAAAGTGAGCCATATAGTGAAAGGAAATGTTCTTAGGATAAAATCAGTATTGTTGAGCTATGGAGTTAAAAAAAATAATTATAGCAGTTATTTTCTGAGTGCTTCCAAAGTACCACATTTTCTTGGGAAAAAAAAAAAAGCAAAAGAGTTTAGTAATACCATTAAAGTAGGCTATTCTAGTTCTTCAAGTGAATTTTGTCTATATATTATACATATTCATTTATCTTTTGAAGATTGGGGTTCTCACATTGAATACTTCATGGTATGTCTTTTATTGTTTACATTCAGCATGTTACTGCTTTCCATTAGTTGATTTAGACTCAGAGTGCTTGGGCTCAAATCTCAATTAGGTGGCACAATGGATAGAGTGACAGGCCTGGTGGCAGGAAGAGTCATCTTCCTGAGTTCAAATCTGTACTCAGACACATACTAGCTATGTGATCCTGGGCAAGTCACTTAACACTGTTTGCCTCAGTTTCCCCATCTGTACAATGAACTGGGGAAGGAAATGACAAACCACTCTGGTATCTTTGCCAAGAAAACCCCAAATGCGTCATGAAGAGTTGGACACAACTGAAAACAACTGAACATCTCCCACATAAACTTTATGATAACAGGGAATTCACTTGACCTCTCTAAGATTGTTTCCTCCTCTGTAAAATGGGGAAGGGAGGGGCGGCTAGGTGGCGCAGTGAGGAGAGCATCGGCCCTGGAGTCAGAAGGACCTGAGTTCCGATCCGACCTCAGACACAATGCAAATAAAAAATAAAAACCTAGCCGTGTGACCTTGGGCAAGTTACTTAACCCCAATTGCCCTCCAAAAAGCAAAAAAAAAAAAAAAATGGGGAAGGGAAGTTTGAATTGGGTGACCACTAAGATTCCTTCTGTGTCTGAATCTAGGATTCTGTGATCCATAACTTCCTACATGTGTGTCTTCCATTCCCATCAGTGTATATGTCAATCCTGCACATATCACATAATAATCTTTAAAAGTGTTGTGGCAAAAAAAAAAAATCACCCCATGCTTCCTAGTGGTGAATACACTAGGTTGATTCTCTGTTCACAAATATATAGCCCATCACTCAGGTTGTACTTAGTAGTCTTACTACCATTTTTATACCATTATTCTATTAATTATTCAATAAGTCACCGGAGACAGATACTCAAGCAGATACTGGATGGCCTAGCATATGTCAGGAACTGGAGAAGGGACTGCTTCTGCCTGCACAGCAGGGAAGGCAACAGAAGTCGCCTAGGCAGGGAGCAAGTGTGGCTCAGTGATAGCATCACCCCGCTTCCTGCTGTGCAGGTGATGCTTACAAGGAGAATGGAAGGGCGAGGGAGGATTCTGGCTATGGCCAGCTAGTGTCATTACAACAGCTTCCCTCTCACTGTGTGTTGCAATCATCTGCAGATGTATAAACCCTCGGGCAAAGGAGACAAAGAAAGTAGACAGGAGGTGTGCTTTCACCCCAAGCTGATCTAGGTGTCTGTGGTCCTGCTAACACACTGCTCCGGCATGTGAAAAGCGTGCTTGCTCTAGAAAGAAAATATTGGTTGTGAAACCAGGAAAGTTCTCATTCTATTTTACATTCCTTGTGAATGGGTAACTAACTCCGTAATGGAGCATGCTTGCTCAGACAGATGCAAAGCTATTTATTCTCTGTTCCCAATTTGAATTTCCTCTCTTGTTCTCTATTGGCTAGATGCAATTTCCTGGACCACCTCTTGATATATTCCCCCCTCAAACAGCATGTTAAGCGTGTGTACAAGCTTCTGACCTTTTATTTAATCAGAAACCTGTTTCTGCTGGGTCACAGCTCCTATTAGAAGCAGTCGCCTCTGACTTACATCCTGTTATCACTCCTGCAAAGCTGGGAGTCGTTTTTAATCCTGTGGAAACAGAATTCCTCCTTTTGTTTTTCACATGAGCACGAGTAGCACTATACAAGGTAGTCAGTCTGTGATAAAACTATGCTTTCAGATTGAGCAGGAACTGAGTACCCCCTGAAAATAACTGAAATAAGCCTTGCCGTCAGAGCCTTCTGTATCAGGGTTGAGTGTGGATCTAGGAAGAGGCAGAAGAAGAGGAGAAGAAGGAGGAGAGAAAAGAAGAAAGGGAGAGGGGGTAGAGGAAAAGAGAAGGAAGGAGAGGAAGAGGGGAGGGGAGAGTGGAAAGAGGAAAAGGAATAATAAGAGAAGGGGAAAGGAAAGAAAAGGAGGAGCAGCAGGAGGAGGAAAAGAAAGAGAAGGAGATAGAGGAGAAGGAGAAGGAAGAGGAGGAGAAGGGGAGGAGGAGAATGAGAAGGAGAAGGGGAAGGGGGAAGGGAAGGGGAAGAAGAAGGAGAAGGAGAAAGAGAAGGAAAAGGAGGAGGAGAAGGAGGAGAAAGAAGGGGAGGAAGAGAGAAGGAAGAAGTGGAAGAAGAAGAAGAAGAAGAAGAAGAAGAAGAAGAAGAAGAAGAAGAAGAAGAAGAAGAAGAAGAAGAAGAAGGAGGAGGAGGAGGAGGAGGAGGAGGAGGAGGAGGAGGGGAGGGGAGGAGGGGGAGGAGGAGGAGGAGGAGGAGGAGGAGGAGGAGGAGGAGGAGGAGGAGAAATAAACAAACATTAGCTTACTATAGAGTCTTTGACTTTCTAACATACTCCTTAAACTATTACAATTCTCCTATAACACTTAAGAACAATGTTTTTAATAGATTTTACCATTTCAGAAAGTCAATCTACAAGCTACATAGAACAAAAAGCTCTAAACAATTTAGAAATGTAGGAGATAAAATCATGTGGTAACAGGAGGTACATATCCTGTTGTCTCTTCAGATCCTAGAAATGCTTTCAGTGAGCCTACAGAGGATAAGTTTGTGTTTTATTATTGTATGATAATTCAGAGAACATTGGATATTAAAAATAATGGAATAGCATGTGCCCAAGAATCATTTCCATGTGGATCACATATGATAAAAGATGAAAAAATGATAAAAAATAATATCAATGACAGATTCATATAATATATTAAGCCTTGTAAAGTGATTTCCTAACAATCATGCTAATCATTTAAATTCCTTTCAAATCTAAGATTTTATCATTCTAAGAAGAATAATCCTGTGTGAACACAGATCAATCATAATCTCTAGGCCTAGTGTTCCTTATCTATAAAATGAGGTGGAAAGGCTAGGTGGTCTCTGAGGTCCCTCCCACTTCTAAATGTATGATACTGTAATATGAATATCATTTTCCCAGAGAAAAATCGCTCTAAGTTAGAAAGAAGCACAACTGCTCTCATTCCACTGCTTAGTAATCCTCAGCCTAGCAATTCCTCTTAAACTTCTGTCTGCCTTACTCCCTTTTCTTCTTATTCCAGCCTCCTTGAGGATAAAGGTGAGCAGAAACTTTGAATAAAAATTAAAACTCTTTTTTCTAACTAATTTTTGTGAACCCCTCCTCCCAACTCTGATATATCTTCATCCGTTTGTCACTATAACAGGAATCTCAAATCACTGATTCAGTCTCTAGTATACCTCTGTACCATCTTGGGCCACAGCTACTTGCATATGGTCTCCCAGACAAGTAAACCATTTTTAAGGTAATCAATAGGTTTTCATTCACTGAAAACCAAGCCTTACGAGGTCCTACTCATATATTAACTTTTGCTAGGCAGTCAGAACATATGATTAGTTTAAAGCAAAGACATTTAATAAGATAATACATTTTAAAAGTAGCAATGAAATGTTTTCCACAAAAAACTAGACCACACTCTTCCATAAAAATACAAATGAACATATGTGTGTAGATTTATTTATGTTAGTTCACTGGGCATATAGTTAAGATGCTATTTTCTGCCATCAGCTTCTGGATTTACCTAGAATCCCCAACCTTCCACAGAAGAGAAAAAGTAGGCTCTGCCATTTCTCTTTTAGCCTAAAGCCCAGATAAACTAAGTCTCAACTCTATTAGTAGGAGACACTCTCATACTAGTAAGACACCTTCAGTTAATTATTCTCTACAAGCAAAAGAATTTGCATTTCTCAGAATCTTAGCAGTATTGAGGGATGGAAGCAGTATCTGCAGGTAAGACTTGGGCTCTTGCCTTGGAATCAGGAAGATTTAGGTTCAAATCCTTCCCCAATAGACAAGAGTGGTGTGGTCCTAGGTAAGTCACTTATTTCTCTCATCTGTAAACACTGAGGGAGTGGGAAAGGGGATATAATGACCTCTAAGATCTTTTATAGCTCTAAATTAATTATCTTATGCTCCTCTCCCTTTTGCATGTCTAACTTCCAAGTCTTATGAGTTCAAGGTTTTGCATAAATGAAAAATAGCTCTTCTTCATAAAATGCTTTAATATCTCTACTCTAACCTCACAAATGTGTGGGATGAAAAACCCCATTTAAAATTTAATCAAGAACATGGAGATTTCTTAGGATTAAAAACAGGAAATTTTATTCTCTTACCCCAAGAGAAGAGGACTGCTGTACCCATGTCAGGTCAAGGAGAGGAGGCCTGTTACAAAACACAGAACAAGAATTTATACGCTAAAACACAATCAAGCCCCCTCCCCCTGGGCTATCCCTTCTCCCATTGGCTGAGAGGCAGGCTCAAGTCTAGGAGTGAAAATCTTCCCCTAAGGCAAATAACAGCAAAGCCAGCCACTATCCCTCAGTGGCTGGAAGGTGGGCTTAAAAAGAACAGGGAAATGGGGGATAGCTAATTCAAATGTACCTATTCTTATTTGGCAAATGCCAAAGTGAAGAAGGGAGGGGCTAAGAGCTTAATGCTGATTGACAGCAAGGGAAAGGGGGAAAAGTCCTGAAGCAAGGGAAGGGGAGGGAGAAAGGTCTCCAAAGGTCTCCAATTGCTGCTGATTGACAGCAACTATGAAGGGGAAAGAAGGAAGTCAACCATCCTGAGAAGTTTTCACTCCCCATACACAAATGTCCTTGAAAGAGTTTTGGGTTTTATTTTGCTTTGCTCTGTTTTTAAAGAACTATTTATTAGCTTGAGAATCTTCCATTAAAATTAAAGTCATTGGCTTCAAAATAAAAGTCAACAGTACCCACATCTACAATCATTATGAAAGCATCAGCCAGTGGTGATGGCAGTAGCCCATGGCAGCAAACCCACTGTGTTCCCATGCCAGGGGGTTGCATAGGATGTGTCAGGGAAGGAAAGGCCCATTGCTTTGGGGCAGGGCCTAATAACCAGTGTGGTGCTAGCCAACCACAAAAATAGCCTATACAAACTGAGATTTTACCTGTACCCCTGTCACTAATTACCTTTGATGTCACTGACCCCACCTGAAAAAGCAAGAAGAAATGGATTGTATTGTCACCTAGAGCCTTAGAATGTGTCAATCTAGTCATAGTCCAGTCAGACTATGGGTCACACCTCTTTTATCAGAGGTCCTCCCTACTGAATGCATAATGCCATGTTCAATTGAATGGACAAATTCTGGTCAAGCAAAATGCCTGCTGGCTATTACCACTGGGAACAGCAATGGTTGAACAGAAGACAGGTAAAGGCTGTCCCCCAGAACCTGCTGCCTGACATTTTCACCATTGTTCTCCTGGGGAAGAGAATCATGGGTTCAAATACCCTACATCAACATTTTTTTTTAATAAGCAATTGGGGTTAAGTAACTTGCCCAAGGTTACACGGCTAGGTTTTTGTTTGTATGGATTAAGTGTCGGAGGCCGGCTCCGAACTCAGGTCCTTCTGATTCCAGGGCCGGCGCTCTATTCACTGCGCCACCTAGCCGCCCCTACATCAACATTTTTTATCTTAACAACAATGTCACAGTGATAATGTGCCAGATTTTTTAACCCTTGGACACAAGCTCCTGCAAAATAGTTTTTGAAATAGTTTCCCCAGAAACTAAGTTGTTATTCACTAAGATGTGGCTATGAGATCTGGTATGATACTACTGGTTTGTTCTCTAGTTACTAAGACAACAAGTACTCTAGGCCCTAGAATCCAGGGGGAAGATCCCAATGTGATTCAGTCTTCTCTTGAGTCAAGAATAGAAGGGAAATAATAGAACCCTGGAGAAGGAATTAAGGCAGGAAAGTAGCACAGCAAACCTTCTCTGGAGCATAAAAAGAGAGCCCTGGGAGGGAAAATAGCTTTTACACACATTGGATGACACTGAATCTGCAAGGCTTGTGAGCTTTTTATCTTTTTAATCTTATTTTCTCCTTTTTTTGTGAAGAGGGAAAACTGATCATCATGCCTTACTATTTAAGGCAGGGTAGAACGGGGGAAAACATGACGGCTAATGTTTAAAGACGTATTTAAATGTTTAGAGTTAGGGATAGGATTTCTTTTTTTCCTTTCCTTTTTTGTCCCCTTCAGATAAAACACCTGTTTCCAAGATGAGTGTCAACTATCTAATCCCGTCTTCTGAGGAGTGTGGCATTCTTAACCAGTGTCAGACATTAAACACCTGCTCTATTCACAGACTGCCGTATTCCCTTCCCTGTTAGGACCCATTATCATGCCAAACAGTTCAGCATAGCTTTTCTTCTTTTTTAATTGATTGTTAGAGCAGAGTTTTAATTGCAAGTGTTCAGTGGAACTGAAAAGGTCTCCACTTTGATTGGAGAAATACAGATTCTGAACATGGATGGAAAGTTGCTAGCCAGGGCTCTCAATCCTAGAAATGTTTTAAGTAAATGAAAAAAGGATGACTATTAAAATAATCCATGATATCATACAATGAATAGTTCTCCTGATCTAAATTCCAGTTCTTGACATATGCATCAAGAATGAGCAATATCCATCTGGTGAGATGCATTGGGAGGTGGGGGTAGGTGAACTCATTCAAAGTCAAGTCAAGGTGAAAATTTCAGCCTTGAGTCAACACAGTTAGTTGTAAGAGGATAACATTTAAAGAACTAATGTCTGCGAAGAATTAGAACTGATTGCCAGACTGTTACATTAAAAGACCTGAATATTATTATTGGAGAGAGCTTTACAAAGCTGTCTATGCTATGACAGTGAAGAAGTAAGGAATTTCAGGCTTCATTAATTTTTGTGCTGGTATAAATGGAAGTAAGAGGACCCCTGCCTCTCTTGATTGTAGCAGTGGATATGATGAATGATTTAACATCCATTCCATCATGGTTATTTTTATTATATACCATTAATTTGGAGCCCAGAGTGTGTTGCACATAACATGGATATGTTCCCTGCTATAGAGAATTTATGTTACTAAGGATAACAAAATCCATAGCAAAGCTAAATTGCTTTTTTTAACCAAAGTTAATCTAGCAAGCTTGTCTGCAGGATCATGGTGAAAGGAATTATAGAGGCCATCTAGTCCAACTAGTTCATTTATCCCACTAGTCCATTTTACAGATGAGAAAATTGAGGCCCAGGGAGTTCAAATAACTCATTCAAGGACAAACAAGTAATAAAAAAGGTCAGAGATAGGATTAAACCAAATTCCTTTAGGAATTGTAAATGTTCTTTCCAATGTGCCACAGTGCCTCAAATAAAAGCTCCATGAAGGAGTTTTTTGGTTTTTTTTTTTTAATTTTGGGGGGATATCTCCATATTTAGCAGAGTATTTAGTATAGTATGCACTCCAAAATGTGTTTTCATTAATTCATTCAATGAGACGTTAATTCTCTTTTCCTGAGCTCCAATTCTGTTCTTACCAGACAGCTCCTTGATATCTTGAGCTGAATATAGAATAATATGGAAGAAACTTTCATTTAGTCCAGTTCCTTTATTTTGTAGATTAGGAAATTGATGCCCATAAAGAATAAACAACTTGCTCTACTACATATAGATATCAGGTGTCAGAACCAATACTTGAATCTCAATTCCTGACACCAAATCTAGCACTAGAAATAGTGCACTAACAGAAAACATTTAACCCCCTCCTTCAAACATCCAATTTTTGTTAAAGGAGCCACCAGCTTTATCATCAGCAAAGTTAGCAACATTGGAGTGATCCCCAAATTTTTCTCCCTCACAAGCCCGTAGCAAATCAGTTAAGTCTTGCTGATTATATCAACACAATATGTATTACATCCTTACCCTTCATCTCCATTTCTATGACTGCCATCCTAGTTGAAGCTATCATCCTTTCTCTAGACAATTTTCAACAGCCTCTTAACTGTCCACCTGGCATCCAGTCTAACTTCCCTTTCTGATCTATCATCCACACGGCTGCCAAAATAGTTTCCCCAAAGCATGCCGATCAAATTTCTCCTATAATCAATAACATTCAGTGGCTCCCTATTGTCTGCAGGATAAAATCTAAACATCTCAGCTTATCATTTTAAATCTCTCACAACCCGGCTCTAGCTTTCATCATTTAAAATCCTTTACAGCCTGGCTGCAGTGTTCCTCTCTAGATATATTTCACATTCCTTCAGGGGCTTGATACATTCTGTCTACCAGTCAAACTGGCTCCCTTGCTATATTCTCCAAATTAGGCATTCCATTTTGGATCTCCATTCCTGTGCACAGGCCTAGAAATTACTTCTTCCTTTTAACTTCCTCTTATAGTCATAATTTTTCTTCATACTCAACTCTGTATGACCTTGGGCAAAACAATTAACCTCTTGGGGTCTCAGTTTCCTTACCTGTAAAAAGATAAATATCTCTTGGATGCTTCTAGATCTAGAATTATAAGTTTGTGATGATGTGCCACTTTTCCTAGGCGAAGCCATTGTTGATTCTCTTAGTCATTATTTTTTCTCCTTCTTCAAGAAACCATTTTTTTACTTATATATTCATATATTGTGCCCTATTCATGGCCACAGCCCAAGTAGATTGTATACCACTTTAGAGCAAAGGTTGCTGTTGTGTGTTTATTTGTACTGTCTATTTGTACTGTCTTTGTACTCTAAGATCTAGCACAGCACCAAGTACATAGCAGAGACTCAATATATAGATTTTTTGGATTGGCCTGGATTGGAAACCGCTACTACCATTGGTATTTTAGCAAATTAACCAATATTTATTGAATACTTTCTACATACCAGGCACAGATGAGGTTTTTAATGCTCCTATCTGCTCTCTGGACCCAAGGCCTTCCATTCCTAACTAATCCTTAACTATAACTTTAGATCTGCCTCGATTCTTAAGAAATGGGAATATAAAATACCATAGAGACAGAGCTTAAAGATAGCATGAAGTCAGTCTTGAAACTGTAGAGGCTTCCAAGAAGCAATGTGTAGTAGTGCCTGTAACTATGCCCACATTATTTTTCCTTGTGATCAAGTCCCTACCTTTTAACTCTTTTGCAATCACAAGGCATCTGTATGGTAATTTTTGTGGATATCGGCATGGTAACTGAAGTCCTGTGGACATTTTGCCTTGTCAGTATTCTTACCTACAAAGTAATAATCATTGTAATAGCCTGCTAATTGACTATGCTGACTCTTCTCCACAATTCAATCCAATTTGTTAACAGTTACCAAAGTGAGGTTCCTAAAGACTAGATGTAACTATGCCATTCTCTATTCAATAGATGCTAATGGCTCTCCCTATCACCCTTAGGAACATATTTAAAGTGCAATCTAAACTGAACCTGCTTTTCCATTCTTTTTACATATTATGACTTTTGCATAATTTATGGTTCAACCAAAACAGTCTTTTACTGTTTCTTGTACATAACACTGATTTCATATCTCTGTGCCTTGCCATGGATCTCGGCCAGTCCTGGTGTTCACTCAGTCCTCACCTTCATCTCTAATCAATCAGCTAACAAGCATTTATTAAGCACCAACTACTTTTAGAATCTCCAATTCCCTTCAAGACTGCAGGGCAAGCATCATCTTCTAAATGAGACCTTTCCTGATTCTTCTAGCACCTTGTACCTTCTCCCCCCACCAAAAAATGACTTCATAAGTATTTTTCAAATATTTTGTCTATACCTACATATGTGCTTGTTACCTTTCCCAAAAACAAGACTGTAAGCTCCTTGAAGACAGGGACTGTTTTGCTTCTGTCTTGGTATAATTCTAAAAGCCCAGGACAGTGCCAGGCACGTAGTTTTTTGTCATTCTGTCATTTTCAGTCATGTCCACCTCTTTGTTACCCTATTTTGGTTGTTTTCTTGGCAAAGATACTGGAATAGTTTGCCATTTCCTTCTCCAGCCCATTTTGCATATGAGGGAACTGAGGCAAACAGGGTTAAACAGCTGCTAAGTGTATGAGGCTAGATTTGAACTCAGGGAGAAGGAGTCTTCCTGCCTGCAGGCAGGGCACTCTATCCACTGCACCACCTAGTGGCACATAACTTATGCTTAGTAAATGCTTTTGATTGATGTTAATAATGTCTGAATTTACAGTACACAACCATTTAACATTTGAAAACCTCTCCTAATCAATCATTTTATTTTATCCTCAAATCAGTCCTGTGTGATAGGCACTATATTCATTTTTGCTCCTTTTTTACATGTGGGAAAACTGAGTGTCAGTGATGAATGATTTGCCCATGGCCAAAAATAAGTGAATATTAAAAGAAACATATGAACCTAGGTCTTCTTTTAACCAGTTTAGAAATGAAAAAGTTAGATGAAATAATATCCAAGTTTTCTTCTAATTTAAAACATTGAATGCATGTGTGAGAAAGTTATAGTCCTTTCATCAATTAGTTTGACAAATCATCTTGGGGAAAATTCCAAGGAGCTGTTTATAGTGTCTGAAGTTCAGCAAAGCAAATTCCATCATATAACAGAAATAACACGCTTATTTTTCTCAAAATAAGATGACAGCCAATATTCATAATCAAGGCAGCTCTTCAACCACAGAATAATTCTTTCAACAACTTCTTACACTTCTCATCTACTGCTCACTGAATTGATATAATCATTGACTTGTGCTAGAAATTGGGTCTACATAGGTATCTCAGAGTCAGAAATGACAAGGTATCTTTTTGCAGATTACCATACATTGGTTTAATGAGCAAATGGAATTTCTGGGTAAGGGAAGCAATGCTCACTCAACTCATTTGCTGGGAAAATAAATGAAAATCAAATTATATATGCTACCTTCTGAAGATAATGAAACCACCAAGAAATGTAACATTTATGCAGAGGAATAGGGAACTGATTATAGAAATGTAGCACCGAGAACTTTAAAAGAAAGGATGAATGTGATTTCAGGCTATGTAATGAACATTAATGTAATTAAAATAGTATTGGCACTGGAGTTCAATTTTGTCACTCAAACAATACCTCCAGTTCATTCGAAAGTATTCTTAAGCAAAGTGAAGAAGATAACTTCTACTTTTCTGCCAAAAGAAACATGGAAGGACTGGAGAGAAAATAGATGGGAAGACAGACATTACAAGTCGTCTTTCTGTTTCTTATTTTAAGTCATGACATCCTTTGATACACATTTGCTCCTTTTTCCATTCCCAAAGTATTTAGTATGTTATAAAATATATTTAAAATTAAAGTAAGATACATTTTCCTCTTTTTTTCCTTTTTAAAAGAAGCCTACTTTAGGCCTTGAAATCATTAAATGCACTCTGAGGTATCATAAAATGAAGGATAGAAATTATCAATACATGACAAGTTCTCTCAATGTACTTAAAATATAGTTTGACTTACAAAGATTAGAGGTCAACAACATTTTCTGGAATGCATCTCTTAAATAAAGTGTTACGTGTATAGTTGTAGATCACTGTATAACTATCAGCCTTGTAATTATTGCCACCAGGGTGGTAAGAAGGCCATAAGCATGATCAGACCAATGAGGTGGAATTTTGATGAGCTGCCAGGTAGATTTTGATTTTCCCATGTCTTGTCTTATGAAATATTATGTTTTAAAGTTCTGATAAACATATGAACAATTGTTGCTTTTGTCATTTAGATAGTACTACTTATAGAAGGCTTTTAAAATTCTCAAAATTTATTCAGATATTTAGGATAAAGTCAGTTCTGAAGAACTTCTCATTTTTCACCTGAAATTTCCAGATCCTCATGCTGTTGTAAAATATATATATGTTTTATATACATTGTATGTGGTCTGTCTTTAGAAAATGTAGGCATCGGCTCTATCTCTGAAAGCTGTAACAAAGATGAAAGATTGCTTTGGGTTGAGAAATGTCTTTATTAGATAAGTGAATTACCAAAATAATAGATAGAGGGTTATGTGAATCAAATTGTAGACTCCACATCTTAAGGAGGATGTAGGGAACTTGGAGTGGGTTCAGAGGAAAGTCAAAAGGAAGATTAAAGGATTGGAAAACAAGAGCAATATGAACAGGCTATAGGAACTAGGATTTAGTCCATAAAAGAGAAGGCTAAGAGGTGCATTAACCTTTCAGAATATGAAGAGTTGTTATAAAGAAGATGATAGCCAGTTGTTCTTGATTTCCACTGAGAAGAGAAAAGAAGGCTTAAGTAAAAGCTGGGGAGAGCCAGGTTAACAATCAAAATGAATTTCTTGGTAGAAAAGAGTTTGAAACCACTAAAGTACATTATTGAAGAAAATTAAGGGATCTATGTCTCTTGTTAATGTTAAGTATCTGGGTGAAAAAAGCTAAAAATTTAGGCAATTATCTAGATGCTTACAAATATACAGATTAAAGAAAATTGCATGCCTAAAACAAACTAGCTACAGATTTCTTAATTTTTTCATCCAGGCGTTTCAATGAAAAAGTAGCTAATAACCAGATTTTCCCCAGAATTACATTAAAAAATGAAATCAGCTCCGTCTTTGATATTCACTACTTTTGGTTTGTACAGACATCTGTTGTTTGATATGGAATGGGGAGATGAATCAGATTAATTCTCAATCTTCTCCTAGACTCAACATTTTCAGATGTTCTATAAGTATGTCATTAAAAACATGTATAATCTTGTTCCCCGTGCTTTCTAATGACACATGGAAAATAAGACAGTAGGAGGGGCTGGGAGGGCAAGGGAGGAGAAGAGATAGAGGAAACTTCCCTTCTCTGACTCATTCACATTACTCAGATCACCCAGAAACATCAGCGTCTGACACCCTGACTCTATCCCAAGGTGTGTAGTTATCTATTCCTTTATAAGCATTCAAACACACATGACTCAATACAAGCTTCTGTATATGAGACTTGTATAAAAGTCCACAGGAAATAGCAACTCGTCCCTCGGTGAGTTACCCTCACCCCAAATCCCTAGAGGCACTAATAATCCCTCTCTTGTCCAGTGATTGCTCTTCAATGTTCATCCTCCCCTCCATAGTTCTAAATTTAGGCATTCATATGCCTATGGTACCTCTCTACAAAATCATCAATTACTCCCCTTTTTTGGGATTGTGTTCCTCTAACTTGAGGTTTTTTCCTCCTTACTTTTTTTTTTTCTAGGAGACACATTCTTTGTCTTCAAATACTCTAACTCATCTTTCTCATAACAAAAAACACAGTTCTAGTTTTCTGTTTCCAAACCCTTACTTACATCCCAAATCACAGTTACCAGAGAGGGAAGCATCAACATCTGGGTTTTCAAAGCCAGGGGGCTCTCAACGGCTTGCCAGAGTCTCATCTGGTCAAATCACACAACACTTCTCAAAGTGAGCCCCAAAGCAAAGCCTCCCATCAGGGTTTATATAGCCTTCTCCTGGCTCAGAGAATGTAACAACCTTCTTGACCCACTGCCCAATCACAAAGTATCAAGGTGTGGTCATTCCTGAAAAACAAGCCTCCCCCCACAGTCTCCAGGTGCACTTAACCTAGGGGCAGGGAAGATCTTTAAATTTGCATTTCCATTACAGATCTGCATTCAGACTCCATAATTCTTCGGATGTGAATAGCATTTTTCATCATGAACTTTTTGGAGTTGTCTTAGAACTTCGCATTGCTGAGAAGAGCAAAGTCTGTCAAAGTTAGTCATCTCACAATGTGGCTATAACTGTGTACAATGTGATGAATTTATTTTAAAAAATATATGAACAACTTCCAAGTAAGGTGGCAACATGAAAAATTCTAAGCAAACTCAGCTTCCCTAATGAAAATTTTTAGCAATAAAGAAAAGTTCCATATAAAACTTTAAAATCAAAGAAAAACATCTTTGAGCTCTTCCGTGTAATAAAGGACAGCACACAGAGACAAGACCTGAAAAAAGTATCACTTCAGGAGTTTCCATTTTCTAGTAGGAGACACAAAGAACTAGAACAAGAGCAACAGGCAGGAGGTCTGCGGATGACCAGGATACACTAAGAGACCAATGTTTTCAAAATTGGGCCATGTTAGGGGCCAAGATTTAAGGCCAGGAAGCCAAGGGAGGTGACTGTACAAGGAAACATAAAAGGCCAGTGAGGGCACAGTTGTGGAAAGCCTCAAGTTTTAAACAGAAATTGCAGCAAAAATTAAAATGTTTAAAACACAAGATCTTAGGGAAATGATGTGAAAAAGAATCGATAAACTTAAAGACTAATAAAATAAGACAAACTGTCGTTTATTTTGATCAGAAAAAGTAACAAAAATTACCAAAACAATCAAAAGAAACAAAATTTTTAAATTAGAAATACCAAAAATGAAGAGAATAAGGGAAATTGTTAGAAACCCTTTTGCCAATGTACTATTTGTATGTAATAAATGCCAATATAATTGATAATTTAAAAGAAATAACACTTATATAAATATAAAATACACAGATTACCAAATGAAGACACAGGGAATTCCAGGAAAAGAAATTAAGCAAACTACCTTGGTAACTTCAGAATAGAGCTGATATTAAGATTCCTACAAATAGATGTTCAAAGATCACATATCAACCAATCAAGTTAACACATACAATTCAGGACAGCCTGACTTCAGGTTGAAGAAAATTCAAAAGATAGAAAGGACCTAAAGGGGTGGGGAACCTGGGCCTTCTAGTGGTCTTCTAGTGGTTCTCAAGTGCAGCCCTTTGGCTGAATCCAACTTTTACAGAACAAATCCTAATTTTCTTTTATTTTGTAAAATACAGCTATTTTCATTAAAATGTCTTTTTATGAGTATATAATGGGATTCTTATTTTAATGAATTAATAAATATTTTTAAATGTTATCAATTTTTATTTCTAATATGGTGAATATTGAGCTGCAACCCATGTAAACAAAAACTCTTTGAGAACTTCAATAATTTTTAGGAGTGTAAAGCTTTCTTCCATAATTTGTAAGTATGGTACAGAATCCTGAGACTATTAGCAATAGCTGATATTGGTATGATTCTTTAGATTCATTAATTAATTTGATCCTAACAATATTCCTCTAAGGTGGGTGCTACCAAAGTTATACCCATATTACAGAGGAGAAAATTGCTATACAGAAAGGTTAAGTGATTTGTTTATATTACCAAACATAATGTCACTCAACCCAATAAGCATCAGAGTCAAAACATGATTTTCACTTTAGCAAATTGCCCCTATAAGAGATGACTCACAGAGAAGTTTCTTAATTTTTTTTAAACTCCCTGTTACATTCCTATCTCTTCTCAATACTTTGTAAACCAGTTTGGTCTCACAAGTAACTCATGATTTCCCGGAAATGAGGTAATTTGAAAGAAAACCATGCTAGTCCACTTCTGATTGGGCACTTCCAAATTTGGTGAAAGGAAATACATAACGAAGGATTGAAACTACTTTGCACCAATTAGAAAGACTGTGAGCTTGCCCACCAGCCAATGGTGAGGTAGGAAAGGTGTTAGAGGTGGAGTTAGGATCAGGACAAGAGAAGCCTGCAAACTTTCACATTTTGTACTCCCAGGCAGATGCCATTGGAGCAACAGGGACAGTGACCTTTCTCATGAGAAAGAATAAAGACCTTTTCTGATCTCAGACTCAGACTGTGAATTCTTTCATCTCATACACCCCTACTTTGCAAAGCCTTAAAAGAAAATGAAAAAACTACAAATGAGAAAACAAAGAATTTTGTGTAGGGACTTCATAACCATAATCCCTGAATATGAAGGTAAATCTCACACTGTTAAGAATCATATATTATAGATCTAGAGTTAGAAGGGACATGAGGACATCTAATCCAATGCTCCACCCCTTCCCCCCAATTTTATGAAACCAAGGTCCAAATGGATTTTTCCAATGTTCTTACAGCTATTAAGCACCAGGTTTGCTGTTATGCTGTTATGCTAGATATTATTGCCTGGGAATAAATCTAAACTGATGGAAAATTGAGGAAAAGAAAAAGAAATTCAATTGTTCTATGCAACCAGGGACAGGGAGTAAATCATTCAAGCTTTCTTTTTCTTATTACAAAAAAAATGCTTTTTTGTAGCTTTGCAAAAAATAAAGTTTTCAAAACCAAGATTTAGCCAAATGAAATATCTGGCTCAAATATTGGAACACATTAAAGTCAGAAAGGAAGAAACTGAATTCCATGAAATACTGAGGTCCACCCCACCCCCCATCACTACTCTTATACTTTAGTTTAAGATACTACTTTTGCTGTCCTGAAGACAATTATTATTCAATCACCTGCAGTTGGAAAAAAAATATAAATCAGCAAGATACTTGAAAACTGAAATGAAATTTCAAAAAAGAAAATTGGGCTTAATTAAGAGTGCATGGCCATTTTGGAGTAAACAGTTTAAGAGACCTGCAGTAATAGTCTTCTGTTGTGATTTATAATTTATTTTTCTAATGGAAATATTTTTAAAAAGAGTATACAAAAAGAGTATACAAAAAAACTCAAATAATGTAACTTGAAGTCTTAGGATAAAATCATTCAATGTATTAATTGAGAACACAGAGCACCCCCTTCTTACTCATTCTTTTCTCTCCTTCAACATTTAGCATGTTGCAATAGATCTAAGTGATTACTAATTGTTTAAACCAATGCATGAATTAATTAGGAAAAGAGAGAATATGTTCCTAACATCTTTTGTGTTATGCTGGTATAGAAAACATTTAAAGGTTGTTTTAATAATATATAACAAAAACAATCCTATTAGAAGCTCTTTTATCCTGTTTTATTTGGCCAAAATTTCAGATTAATTTCTACATTAGTCTATAATGAACTTGGTTCATTTATATGAAGCTAACAGAAAAGATGTTTTTTTGATTCATTCTATATACTTCTGTGTTCAGAAATCAGGAACCTGTGATTCTGTCAGTAAGTGAACTCCTTCTACCAATGTCAACCCAATTATCAGTGTATTTACTTATTTAAAGGGGTGCCAAAGTTCAAAGAGATTGTGTCTTGCCAGTGTGCACCCAGCTAGTATCAGAGGTAAGACTCAAACTCAGGTCCTCTTTACTCCAAATCTAACTCACTAAAATATGCTGCCTTTTACATTATAGAAAGAATAGATAGGCTGCCATCACTGCTATTACAATGCCCTATTCTCTCTATTCTGCCTGAGGGGGAATATTTTGCAAGAGCAAGGAGTAGTTCTTTGGGAAAGAATTATGAGTGTTGAACTTAATTTCCTGAAACAGATTGGAATATCTGAATCAAGGATTAATAAATACACTTTGAAAATGTAATAGGAAAAATTCAAAGCAGAGGATATGGTTACATATTTCTGACCCAAGGATAGATATTTTATCATATTTCTAGAGAAAGTATGAAATTGATGCAGAAAAAACACTATCATCATGAATATTCTTCATTGTCTATGGGTATAGCTTCCTAAAGCTTAGTGAGAACACAATCAGAACTCTAAAATGAAGTTAGAAAAGGCCAAGTACATTAGCATCTTCTTAGTTTGATAGCCTTCTTGGGGTTTTTTTTTTCCAGTTTATCAACACTCATTTCCACTGTTTCTGCTAAGTTACTTACATTCGTGACAAAGCAAGATAATATTTTTATTTCCAACAGCAATTATCTTCCCTGACAGAATCAAAGCAAACACCGAACAATTATAAAACAAATAAAATTTGCCTTTGGGAATTCCAGGCTCATCTTTTTCTGTCCTTGACCCTTCAGCAGTTGATATGAAAGACAATATCAATAATCAGAGGACCATTTGACCAAAGTTATCTGTGTAATTAAATCTTTCAAAGAATATTAAGTGACGACCCATAAATCTAAATCAAATATTTTTTCTTAATAATCAGTAAGCAATAGAAACCAATCAACAGTCATTTATTAAGTACCTACTATGTACCTGGCATTGGAGATTAAAAAAAAGTGAAATAATCCTCAGTAACAAGGATTTTATATTCTAAAAAGAGAAAAAAATAAGTACATATATAAAAATACAGAGTAGAAATATAAAGTTAATACGTACAAATATCTACAAAGTAGTCAAATACAAGCTATTTTGGGGTAGAAGGCACTAGTAGTTGGGTAGGATGAGGAAAGTACAAACAGAAGGTGCCACTTGAGTTGTATTTTAAAAGGAGAGGGATTCCATGAGGCAAAGGTAAAGAGGGAGTACATTCTAGTCCAGTAGGAAAACCAAGGCTTTGGCTCAGGGAGAGGAGCTAGCCTGCATTGTATGAGAAATAGAGAAAAATATCATTTTGACTACATAGCACAGGTCAGACAAGGGAATCATGTCCACTCAGGCTAGAAAGATTCACCAGGGCCAGACTGTGAAGGGCTTTAAATGATTAAATGATATATTTATTTGTTATCCTATTCAAGAGGAAGCCACTGGGTTGAAGTAGGGGAGTCACACAGTCATATCTGTACTTGAGAGAAATTGCTTTTACATGTGGAAGAGGAAGAGATGAGTCAGGGAGATCAATTAGGAAGGCAATAAGTGTTAAGGGCTTGAACTCAAGTGGTATCTGTGAGTAGAGAGTAGGCATCAGATTTAGGAGAGACTGTGGAAGTAGAAGTGGCCAGACACCACAACTGAATGGATATATGTGGTATAACATACAAATAGGTGTCCAAGACAACACCAAGATTATGAGCCTAAGCAACTAGAAGAATGGTGTCTTGGAAAATAATATAAAAGTTTTGAATTAGATTTGTATTTTGGAGAAAAGATAATAAACTCCATCTTAGACATCTTTATTATGAAATGTTTCCAGAAATAATGCAGTTTGAAATCTTTAATATGTAATTGATGATATGGGACTGAAGGTCAAGGGTAAAGGCTGTACCTGATATGGAGATCTAGGAGTCATCTGCATAAAGACCATAGCAAAACACCTAGGAGATATCAAGAAAGAGAATATAGAGGAAGAGGATAAAGCCTAGAAGAAAACAAAATAATAATAATAATAATAATGATAATAATAATAATATGTCAGTCTAGTAACCCCATGTACACATATATACAAACTGAAATAGTCTGGCATGACTTGTTCTTTATGAAACCTAATGAGAACACTTTCTCTTCTAGAAATTCACTAACCCTAGAGGTATCTTAATGTAAGGTCCCATATCTAGAAAGCAAGGTAGACTCTACCTATACACACTTAGTGTTCAGAAAATGCTCCATTTATATACACAATAAGAGAGAAAATCTGTCAGCCAAACATCATTGTACTTCCATGCCGGTTCTGTCTCTCCAATATAGTCTCAGTATCTTTAAAAAATGTATTGTTTTGGCCAAGATGGCGGAGTAGAAACAGCATTTCCAATGTGCTCTGCCCGACACAAATTTCAAACAATGTGAAAGGGGTGAAAGGGGACTCCGAACAACTTCTGGAACCACAGCACCCACAGAACGGCACAGAGAAGCTAACCTCCTGCTGAGGACAGCCCAGCACCCCTGCAGGGAGCAGCCAGCACAGCACTCTGAGAGCAGGCAGCACAGCGCGCTGGAGCGCAGCTCACAGAGCCAAGCCCAGGTCTGAGGTTTTAGCCCCAGGGTGGCCAGGCCTTCAGCCAGCTGGAGGGATCCCAGAACACCAGCAATTGTGGCGATTCCAGAATTATCAGCACAGATATGCCTAGGACAAAGTGAGAGGTTAGTGCCCTATGGACTTTGGGACCAGTATTTGGGGAACGCGTCGGCCTCCTCCACTGGGGGCAAAAAGCTGCAGAAGAAACAGCTACACAGAAGCCATTTTGCAGCATCAGTAGTGGCTTTAGCTCCTGGTCTGCAAACTGTAGGGAGATCCAGCAATCAGTGTGGGGGTTAATCGCTCTTGCTTTAAACTGCCTGGATCTGGATTGTGGTCTGGGGGGGAAGTTTGGGGTGGGTATCCAACTTGCCAGAGTGGGTGGAGGCTTTACAGAGGCCACCCAACTGGTGGAAGTTGTGAAGACCCCACGTTTGGGCGGAAGCTCCCCTGTCTGGTGGCAGAGTCCTACTGTGGCAACAAGCCCAAAAATCAAGTAATTAAGTGGCAATATGCCTAGGCAAATGAAACAAAATAAACAGCAAAGTTCAACATTGGACTCCTATTTTAGGGGCAAAGAGGCTCAAAGCATGGAGGAGGACTGTGAGGTCAGAACTCCTGCACCAAAAGCCCCAAAAGAAAATACAAGCTGGCTACAGGCCATAGAGGACCTTAAGAAGCAGATAAGAGAAGTGGGGGAAAATTTGGGAAGAGAAATGAAAAAGATGCAAGAAAAGTATGAAATGACAGTCAACAGCCTGACTGAGGAAAATAACACCTTAAAAAATAGACTAACTCAAATGGCAAAAGAGGCTCAGGAAGGTAATGAGGAGAAGAATGCCTTAAAAAGTCGAATTTGCCAGATGGAAAAAGAATCTCAAAAGCTCACTGAGGAGATTCATTCCTTCAGAGTTAGACTGGAGCAAATGGAAGCTAGTGACTTTATGAGAAATCAAGATACTATTAAACAGATCCAAACAAATGAAAGAATAGAAGGCAATGTGAAATATCTCATGGGGAAAACCATTGACCTGGAAAATAGATCCAGGAGAGATAATTTTAAAATTATTGGACTACCTGAAAGTCATGATCAAAGAAAGAACCTAAAGAAATTCTCAAGGAAAATTGCCCTGATGTTTTAGACCCAGTGGGGGAAATAGAGGTTGAAAGAATCCACTGATCACCTCCTGAAAAAGATCCCAAAAGAAAACTCCTAGGAATATTATAGCCAGGCTCCAGAACTCCCAGATCAAGGAGAAAATACTACAAGCAGCCAAGAAGAAACAATTTAAATATTGTGGAAACACAATCAGAATAGCCCAGGACCTGGCAGCTTGTACACTGAGGGATCGAAGAGCATGGAATATGATATTCCACAGGGCAAAAGAGCTGGGAATGAACCCCAGGGTCACCTACCCAGCAAAACTGAGTATCTTGTTTCAGGGGAAAATATGGTCATTCAGTGGAATAGAGGATTTTCAATCATTCTTGATGAAAAAACCAGAGTAGAATAGAAAATTTGACATTCAGACAGAAGAAGCAAGAGATGCTTGAGAAGGTAATCAAGGAAAAGAAATCAAAAGGAACTTATCAAAGTTGGACTATTTACATTCCTACATGGAAAAACAGTAACTGTGTTTGATGAAACCTTTCTCATTATGAAAATAATTGAAGAAGGGTACATGGCATATGTTCACAGGTTTACATGGATAGAGGGCACAGGTTGAATTTGATGGGAAGGGATGATTCTTTTTTTTTTGGAGGGCAGTTGGGGTTGAGTGACTTGCCCAGAGTCACTCGGCTGGGTTTTTATTTGTGTGTTGGATGTCTGGGGCTGGATCCGAGCTCAGGTCCTTCTGGCTCTGGGGCCAGTGCTCTGCTCGCTGTGCCACCTAGCTGCCCCAAGGAAGGGATGATTCTTAAGGGGTGAAGTCAAGAGGTGAGAGAGGAAAGTGGCAAGAGGAGATGGAGAGAGACAGGGTAGGGCAAACTATCTCATGTAGAAGAGGCAAGGGGAAGTAGTTGCAGGGGAGGGGAAGAACAGGAAGGCAAAAAGGCAAAAGCATATTCTCATTGAAGTTGGCTCAAGGAGAGAATCATATACATACTAAATGGAATATCTTACCCTCACTCACTCTCCTGAGTAGGGGAAAGGGGGATGAGAGGAGAGATGATGGATGGGGAGGGCATTCTGGGGGGAGGGGAGGTTGGAAGTACCCACTATCAAAGAGGGACAGGATCAAAGTAGGGAATGGACCAGGTGGAGGTGAGATGGGTGGGAGGGAAATATAAGCAGTCTTTTACAATATATCTACTATGGTGGAGTATTGCATAGCTATACATGTACAACACATACTGAATTGCTTATCTTCTCAGAGGGAGTGGGTGACAAGGGAGGAAGGGAATGGATCTGAAAATTGAAGTTTTAAAATTAAATGTTTCATAAGATGTCCAGGCATTGGGGATCAGAGATTCACCTTGCCCTAATGGCAAAGTCAAAGGGGATATGGGAGAAGATATAGGAGAGAGCTGATTGGATGAGGGGATATCTAGTGGGACTGCTATTCTGGGGTGGTGGGTAGGGAAAAATGGGGAAAAATGTAACTCATAATCTGGTGGAAATGAATGATGTAAACCAGAAGTTAATAAAGCATTTCTTTAATTAAAAAAAAGGAAAAAAAATTATTGTTTCGTTTTGTTTCTACTTTCTCATCGTTCATTCCATCCAATACAATCCTTCTTTATAACCTGACTAATGTCTAATGTGAAAATATCTGCAGATCCAATACTTGAATGTATGTCGCCATGGGGGGTGGGGAAGGGAGGAATGGGAAGAAAATTTGAAACTCAAAGAACTGTGGAAATGAATCTTGTATACTAAAAGTAAATGAACAAATTAATAAAGACCAAAAAATTTTTAAAAAGAGATTATAGATATGTATGTATGCATATGCATATATGTGTATATGCACACACATATTATACATATACACAAATTTGAATACATTTGCTTTATATAAAGTACTTCCCAGTTCTTAGTTACATGTATCAGCTTTATAGTTTTTCATTCAAATTTTTCTCACTTTAAATTTTCAGTATTATAATTGTTTGAGTTTTATTAGTAAGACTGAGTTTTATTTACTGAATTCTTTTAATTGAACACACAATTCAGTATTCTTCTGTTTCTCTACTTCATTAAATCTGCTCACCGAGATACACTTTCCTCTGAAAACTACCCTAACTACATCTCACCTATTTTAATGTGTTGTCTTGTTATTATCATTGTATTTAATAGAATTGCTTGTTCTTTCCAAACAATTTTACTATGGACTCACTCAGAGGATGATGTAAAGATGTATATTATACTTAACATATAGGAAATAAGAAATGTTGAAATACTTTAATCCAAGAAAATTATGGTTTAAAAAGATGAGCTGATTATGTGACAAGAGCAAGACATGAGTAGATAGTGCTCCATCTGTATCCTTATAGTGCTAAAAGAAATTGAGTACATTAGGTGAACCCCCTGTGGTGTACTTATGGGAGGACAAGGACAAAAAAAAAACAACACAGGGATATGTACTAGGACATAAAGAACAACTCTAATTTGCATTAACATCCAAATCATAGCTCTTTTAGATCTGTATTCCTTGTTCGTTTTTTCTTTATTGATTTTAATTCTTGATTTATGGTTTGTGAGTGATTTAATAGTTTTGTTTTACTCTATTTATTGTTTTAATTTTTCATGTTCTATCACATATTCAATTTAAAGGTGATGTGCAATTTAGAAAAATAAGGGCTCTCAAATATTTCCATTCAATAATCATTAAAATTTTATACTATTTTCTATTATTCTTTCAGACATGTAATTTCATTCTTTAGATTTATATTAGATTTGATCTAAATCTGAAAAAGGTTTGTGAAGTTATCAACCAGTATGTCATTTGCTGTATGTATTTTTATACTGATAGTGTTTCATTATCTGTGGTTATATGTAATGAAAATGTTTCTCTGCTTTCCTCTGCTGATGATATCATTATATCATTGTTTTATCTGAGATTATGGTTATCAGTTTTGCATTTCTGAATTCACATAAGACATAATAAATTCTACTTTATTTTCATATTAACTCAAATTTCTTATATTTATTTTACCCACTGTAGGATTATCAGTTTTGAGGAATAAGTTACTCTTTACTGTAAGCCATTTCCTTCTTCTTTTTGGTACAACATATTCTATACATTTCTTTTTTTTTAATCATGTTGGACGTGAAACTTAGTTCTTTTGTCCATATCTTCCTTCTTTCTGGTAGTTTGCAACACTTCTATCTGACTTTGGTAATCACAGTTTTTGATGAGTTAAATAAGGGATTCCAAGCTGGAAGTGTTCTATGAGCTAGTGTTATAATGACTTTTCTTTTTTACCTGTTGGTTCCAGTATTTCTATGCAGTTTTCTTTTATGATTTCCTAAAATACAGTTTCATCATTTTTTTCCTGAATGACCAATGATTCTTTGAATGTGTTTTCAAGCCTTGTTTATAAGGTAGGTAGTTTTTCATATTATATTTTTCAGGTCCATCCAAGTTTATAACCTTTAACTTTTGAATTCCATCTCTTCCATTCCTTTTCTCAGTGTCAACTGTGTAGTAGCTGTTGTTTTTCCAGCTTCTAGTCTAAGCCATCTTGTTTTGTTTTGTTTTGGAGCAGATGCTATAAATTTACACCAAAACCTTTCCTTAAATTATTTTATTAGATATTTTAAACACGGGGCAGCTAGGTGGCACAGTGAATAGAATACCAGCACTGGAGTCAGGAGGACCTGAGTTCAAATCCAGCCTCAGACACTTAACACTTACTGTGTGACCTTGGGTAAGGCATTTAACCCTAATTGCCCTGCCCTCCCCCCTCCAAAAAGAAAAAAATAGATATTTTAAACACCCTTGGTGTACTTTTGGATACTTCATTCCCTATGTTGGGACCTTTAGTCTAGTTATTATAGGATGATTCTCCTTTGGCATCTTATCTGAGGACTTTATAGTTTTTCTTGATTTAATAAGAATTTTTCTTTCCTTTCTCATTTTCCCAGTCTCTTCTCATTTTTTCTATGGAGGACCCTTACAATTAATGGATGAATCAATAAGTATCTTTAAGGGTCTAATTGCCTTCCATTTGTTAAGTATTGTTATAAATACTAGAGTTGCAAAGATGAACTAGGCCTTTGGTGAAATCATATGAAGGCCTCATTTTTCCCTTAAATAAAATATTAAGAAATTAATTATTTTTGACAGTCTGAATCTCTTTCCATTATTACATCAAAAAGGGAATCTTATCAATAGCTAATAAATTCTTGAAAAATATTGACCTGCATTGAAATCAATTGCCTCTTCCCAAGGGTTTAAAGGTTTCCACTAGGAAACTGGGTAAAAGTTCAAAAATGAACTATAAATATCTAGAAAATAAGTTAGAAATGGTAATCAGATTTTGAGTGGGAACATCTTAATCTAAAAATGGTGGTTGCCTAGTTTTACACCAAATTTAATGGCTTAAGAAAATTATTTTTTAAGTTACACCAACATTTAAGTCACAAATATTATCTCTGGTAAATTCAAGTAAACTGTACTTAATCTCTGAAACTGCCTTATCAAATAATTTTTAAGAATATTATAAATTGCAACCCCAAAATGGTTTTCTGTGAGGCAGATTTCCCAAGATACAGTGTAAAAAATATTATTATACTGTGTGGAAAACTTTAGTATTCTTTAAATTATTTGAACCTAGTTTTACATGGCTAGAAAATCATCTAATCCGATGCTTATGGCAGAGATCAGATCAAACTAGTCAGATTGTTGCAGAGAATGCTTAGATTTCACCTAGGTCTTGTTTTAGGTCCACCCAATTTTGATTTCCCCAAATTTGAGTGTTTATACTGATCTACTGATAAACATCTCAAAGTTCCCTTCTCTGGAAACTGCATACAGCCTATATGCAGCCACTGAGGCAAAAGGTCTTACATTCTTGCCTGAGTTCTATACAATATAATTGATGGGGGGAATGATAGGTTTTACAGGGGCTCTGGGGATCAGAGTCCCTGCTGTGCAGTCTGGAATGAATTCAGTAGGCCTAAGCAATCTTGAAGTCAGGATTGTAAAAGTTTATTGTTATGCTTTACAGCGGGCAGGGGTTCTTAGGGAACCTGCAAATTTAAAGAAGTCACAGGTATAGTTTTAAGGAGTCAAGACAGTAAATCAGATGTCAATTATGCTAACTAGGTGAGTAAGGGTGGGATTAGGGAGGAGTTAAGGAGTGGTCAATGCTTAAAGGAACATGTACTTTTAATGTCAACTGTGCAGGAATATTGTCCATAATTCACTGGGAAATAGGCCAAGGGTGGGCTACCTAAGGTGTGGTTTTAGGCCTGAAATGTCACAAAGTCAGCTAGCTGTCAAGACTGACTGAAAAGTGCCTAGTCTGCTATCCTTCAGTGTCATGTTTGACAAGATGGATGTTGGGAACCAAGACTAACAGAGACTCACTATGTATATAATTGGCTAAGGAGTTAACCTACAGATAGTGCATTGAAGGATTCATAGATGCATCTGGCCACTATACTAGGGGGAGATAACATTTGCCTAAGCTAAAATGTTTATAGAAGGTTTAGTGAAGGATTCATAGGTGTTATTGTTCCAAGCAAAAATAAACAGTTCATGAGCTGTTGCTGGGCAGAGTGCTGGCAGGGGGAAGGGGCAGAGTTAATACTCTGAGACTGGGGTGGGGGGAATGTGACTTTACAGACTGGTTTTACAAATTGATTTTACAAACTGATGTTACAAATTGATATTACAAACCGATATTACAGACATAGATCCCAAGCACCCCATCATAACCTCAGAAAGACTTGAGAGGAAGTCACAGCTTTTTCTGGCTCCTTCCTTTGCCAAATGACTTAACAAAATTCTTCTATAACCATTTCAAATTTTACAGTTTTTTTTTTCCTCAGCTAAAAATGGGAAACTAATTATTCAGACTTTTCTCCCTCAAAAAAGAACTGATTCAATTCTGAATAGTTTAACTATGAATTGTCTGAGGTAAATGTGTGTTCATGTCAAAAAAGTCACTGGCTTCTCCCAGCCACTGTCCTATCACTTAGTCTTTCTCAACCTAGCAGTTTCTCTTCATTTTATAATCCCCTTCATTCTATCACTAAAGTTCCAGATTCCAAGGAATCATTGTAATGTATTTTTTTTCCTTCACTCGGTTTTTGTCTATTAAGTCAAATGCACTGGCTCAGGTGCTAAGAACACAAGAACTAGAATATGGATCTTGGGCCCAAAGGATTTGCATCACACACACACACATTTTCAATATATTATCTCTCTGCCTTGTACCAATAACCTCTGATGGGTTTTCCTTTAAGTTCCATCTTTCTATTCAACCTGATAGTATATTGTCTTGTGTCCTAGACTATCCAGAGCTGGCCAGTATTGGTAGGAACTAGGAAAATGGAACAAGTAAATATGTTATGTATAGAAGAGCATTGAGCAGTGTAAAAGCTATAGATTATTCCTATTTCACTTTTTTTAAGACCATGACTAATGACTAACCTATGGGGAGACATGTGCATGGAAAAACATAATGAAGAAAAACTTATCTCTGGGTCATAAGCAAAGGATATTGGTGTGATAATAGATTTTGGAATGCTGGTTGTTTTAAACTTTTATTCATGGCATCAATCTTTAGTGTGTGTGTGTGTGTGTGTGTGTGTGTGTGTGTGTGATGTGTATGTATGGGTTGGGGGGAAGAGAAAGGGGAATAGAGAAGTGAGGGAGGGAGATTAGAGAGAAAGAAAAAGAAAGAGAGAGACAGAGACAGAGACAGAGAGAGAAACTTTTAATAAGCAAGTTGTGTTTTTTGTGAGAACTAAAACTCTATTAAGTACCAGGAAAAAATTCAAATTTGATGTTGAATATAGATAATAGAGAATTAGAAAGAGAAACAATTAAACAAAATAAGCAGAAAAGCTTAGCCTACTTGTATAAAAGTAAGAGTCATTTCTGATTATTGTTTCGTACTTTTAGCTAATGGCCACATGCAGTAGCAAATAGTAACTTCTATAAATGTGTTTTACAATATATGTGCAATATATGTATATATTCTATTAATATGACTTCCATATTAAATATGTATTTAGTATGTATGGACGTGTGGATGTATATAGTATGTATTGTGTGATATAAATTTAATGTGCATGGCATTTATCTTTAAGAGTGTTAAATATTAAATTCTGGCCAAGCAAACTAATTTATATTCCTCAAGTAAAGGTGTCATCTCTTTCTAGGATACAGGGTCAAGGCCTATGTCTACATGTACATGTTGAAGGAAGCTATATTGCTAGCCACACACAAGGGCAATGTAGAGGTAAGATAAGGCCTTCCCCTCTGAATTTCATTTTAGTGTTATAAAGAGTGATAACTTTTATAATAACTAATCAACTCAGTTTGGGGACCTTGCTCTATGACTGAGGTGTCCTGAATAGTAAGGAAAGACTCATTAAAACCATCATATTTAGCTACCTGTGCATCATATTTTCTCTCCTGCTCAGCAATCTACCAGGAAACCAAGGTGTATACTTGTTGAAAAGTAGATTTAAGCTAGAGAATACTGGTTAGCTAAGCCTGCTCAGTGTTCTAAAGAGTTCAATATCTGGCCTGAGAAACTTCCTTCTGAAGTTGAAAAGCCTATTCCAGTCAAAGCTTGGAGAAACAGACCCAGCCTACTTTATGGGAGAGAGTCACTGGGTATTATTTCCCCTAGTGCTGCAACTGGGCCCTTAAAACAAATCAAAGAGATAAAGGAAAAAGACACCGAGCTTTCAGCTGAAAATGTAACAGCAGAGAAGCCACATGGAAAAGCAGATAGAGAGCAGCCTTTGGAAGCAGGAAGACCTCAGGTAAGTTGCCTTCTGATGCATACTGTCTATATCTCACCTTTTGCAAGTGACTTAATCCCTCAATACCCCAGGCAGCCCTCTAAAGATTGTACATTTCAAAGAAAGTGGCCATCTGTACTGGCAGAGAATGTCCTTTGTGGACAGCATCAGAGCACCTAGGAAATCATAGGAACTGTTTAAACAACAACAACAACAAAAAAAAACAACAACAACAACAAATGAGCAATGACAAAACTCCAACAGTTTCCTGGTTTATTTTGAAACCCTGATTATGTGTGTGTAGAAGCACACACATATGTTACATGTGCATACGTATAGAACACAACGTGTATGTATATATGTGTGTATTTTTGTATATGTGTAGTATATGTATATTGAATTTGTGTATATGTACATGTTTTTATACATACATAAACAAATTGGCTCCCAAGAAAGAATAGATATGAGAAGCCAGGTACTATAAACTAAGTAACTCATGGTGGCAGGTTGGGGAGATATGGCGACCAGAGTCACCATATCTCCTCCAACTTCTAAATGTATATACCTGTTTTAGATTTTTAAAAAATCCTTTCTAGGTTAATGAATCGGACTTTGACTCCTGAAAACTTTAATTTAGTCTGCTCATACCCACCCCAAACTTCTGATTTCATATTTCATATCCATATCTTCTTGACCATGCTAAAGTAGGTTCTGTTTTATCATTAGATTTTTTTTTTACCATTGCACATTTTAAATAAGACCAGGCCTGTAGACAGATGAACTCATTCCCATGTTCAAACAAAATTTTTCTCTGACTCAATCCCAAGAAAATCAGTAGGGAAATTAAGCGCTCATAATAACATTTTTGTTCAGAAAACACAGAGCTCTAAAACCCCAAAGGAAGACTTGTTAACATAGGGTTATTTTGATGAGACTTGTTTTCTCATTCCTTACATCTTGTCTAAATTAAAAAACCAGTGGCAGGTCGGCATGATAGGTTATTTCTCAGTGAGTTTACATCACCTCTGTGATGCTTATTCATTTACAATACACAAACTTGATATTTAATTCAATTTAACAAATATTTATTGGATGCCTACTATGTGTAAGGCCCTTTACTAAGAGCCTTTACTAAGAAAGATAAATAAAATCCATATTTAATCTCTCTAGTTGAAGTCTAAGAAATATACAAGATAATTATCTCAGATATATAAGGACCTAAGGATCCAGAGATTAAGGGGCCCCAAACAAAGGAAAAGAAATAGAAAAAGGAAAGAAAGAAAACAGGAGGGAAGGGGCAGCTAGATGGCCCAGTGAATAGAGCACCAGCCCTGGAGTCAGGATAGTTCAATTCTGGCCTCAGACACTTAACACAAAAACTAGCCATGTGGGCAAGTCAACCCCAATTGCCCTCCAAAAAGAAAAAAAGAAAAAAAAAACAGAAAAGAAAAGAGGAGGGAAGAAAATACATGAAAATAACTATAATAAAAAAAGGTAAAATAGGGAAGAATTCAACAAAGAAAACATCAGGACAAAGGGGGGATTTAAAAAACATTTTTTTTTTTAATTTTAAATGAGGGAAAGAGAGGGAAAAACAAATAAAAGGTGAAGAGTAAAATTAAGTCCATTTATGCACATCTCATTATAGGACTCTATGCTAGCTATTCCCTAATTACTATCAATAGCGTAAATTTTATTTAGAAACTATACTTCTTGATGTTATCATCTTCTTATCTGAAGTCCTATCTCCATGCTTTATGGAGAAAAAAACCATTCACTGTGAGTCCCTTCTTTTCCTGCTCTTGTCCTTAGCTCTGAACATCATTGTACAATATTTTCTTCTTTACTGAGCAATGATCCCTTATCATACTCCTTGCCAAGAATAACTTTTCTATCTGTATCCTAGATCCCATTCTCTCTTTCTCCAATCAATAGCTCCTACTATCATCTCTTTTTCCTCTTTTTCTTCTCTTGACTTTCATCTCTACCTAATAATGTGCAATTTTCTTTCCTGCTCCCTAAGGAAAAACTCAAGTCTCACATCCTGAGAAAAGACAAAAAAGAAAAAAAAAACAGTCCTCCTTAGACCCAATTATCCCCTTAAGCTACCACACCATATCTCTCCTGGATATCATAAGCCAAATTCCTAGAAAAAACAAAAAACTATTTACACTAAATGACTACACCTCTCTTCTCACTTCTCAAACCTTTAGAGCCTGGTTTCTGAACTTAGTTAACTTTAGCTACTGTCTCCAAAACTACTAATGATCTCTTAATCACCAAACTAATGACCTCTTTTCAATCATCCTTCATCTTTCTTTAGCATTTGAAAGAGTGAACCAACATTGCTTTTTGGATATTCTTTTGTCTCTAGTTGTTCCTGACAATAGTTTCTCATGATTCTCTCCCCTTCTGATTGGACCTCTCTGTGTCTGTTTCCTTCACTCAATCATTATCCATTATCCATATCATGCCTACTCACTAAATTTGCCCCAAGTCCCAGACCTTGGCTGTTCTTCTCTCCACACTATCTTACTGGTGTCCTCATCAGTTTTTTATATGTTTTTTATAATATTTATATATTTATTTTATATAAGTCTTATTATGATCTACAGATGACTTCCAGATCTTTATATGCAGAACTACTCTCTCTCCAAAGTCCTAATAGCTCAATTACAATCTTCTTTTGAGCATTTCAAACTGGATGAGACATAGGCATTTCAAACTCAACATGCCCAAAACATAAATCATAATATTTTCTTCCAAAATCAACCTCTTCTTATCTTCCCTATTCCTCTCAAGGGCACCATCCTTCCTGTAATCCAGGTTGGCAACCATTGTATCTTCCTTGACTCTGCATCGTTTCTCACTCCACACATCTAAGTCATTTGCCCTATCTTAATTTATACTCTTGTAAGGTAGAAAGGCTTAGTACTCCCTTACAAATCATCACCCTAGTTGAGAGCTTCTTCCCCTTTCGCCTACACTGTTGTCTTCCTCACATTTTCCCACTGAGATCCATCTTGCACATTGCCTTAGACATGAGATCTTTGCAAGTGCTCTCCTCCAATGTTATCTTCCATACATTTTCTATGCCTCTATGTTTACTCATATGTCTCCTCAGGTAGATTAAAAGCACTTTGAGGGCAGGGACTATTTCATGTTTGGTTTTACATTGCCAGCACCTAGTTGAGAGCCTGGTATATTGTAGATAATGAAGGTTTGTTTTTTGATAGGATCTCACTACTCTACTCTCACCTATAAAACAATACATCTTCAAAGGAATAAGATAGAGGCAGTTAGGTGGCACAGTGAATATAGCACTGGCCCTGGAGTCAAGAGGACCTGAGTTCAAACCCAGCCTCAGCCACTTAACACTCACTAGCTATGTGACCTTGGGCAAGTCATTTAATCCCAATAGCCCTTACTTCCCTCCCCCCAAAAAACAAAACAAAATAAAACAAAACAAAAGAATAAGATATAAGACAAATAAGTAGAGAAAGAAGAGGGAAAGATTTCAGGCCTAAGTCATGCCTTTGACAGGGCAAGTCCAGTAAAAGTTCTATCAGAAAGCATTACAATCCCATGGCCCCTTTGGGGAAAGGGTAGCGGGAGGCAGCCAAACAGATGGCACATTTTTTGAAGAGCAGGCAAGAGACATTTTTGCCAACTTCATATTTACATTAGAGTGTCAAAGCACAAATTTACAATTCATTGTCAGAAGAAAAATAAAACTTAAAAAAAACAGCATAAAAGGGTTAAGCCTAAAAGTCTCCATTTTACTGATAAAATATCAAAGCAAATCCCCATAAAATATTGAGTATTAGCACAGCTTCTTTCATTCATTTAATATTACAGGAATCATGCTAAGCTGAGCTCTGAATTACACCTGAAAATAAAGGAAAACTGTTTGAGGTTTGGGATACACAAACTGCCTTTATGCTGCCTTAATTATAGCATTCATTTTACCTAATGACTATTCTCTATAACTTGAAACAAATGGGAACAATAAGCCAAAGTTTATAACCTATAGGTTCTAGTAGGTTGAATCTCATGATTTTGGACATGGAATACTTAATTTTAACTGATGCCTGCCTGTCTTCCCTTCTACTACTATCAATTAAATGTTTGTTTTACTACCAGTTTTATTTTTGAAGAATATTTTCATCTAAATACAAATTCAAAGAGGAAAGAGAGAAGATCCAAGTTGCCCACCAGCTGGAATTTAGTAAATTTTTACTAGAATTGTTTTCATAGGTCTGTAGGTTTTCTGTAGGTCAGAAAAAATGACATTCACATTCCTTTCCAATACAGCTACTCAAAAGTCAAGATTTCCACTGCCTTCATATCTCAGAGAACAAACCCACACAAATTCAAATTAAAGGAATACTTCCATTATGGTGTTTTTATTAAACTGAAGAACATTCAATTATTTAACTTCAGCCAATAATAAAAGAACCGACTCACTGTTCTCACTGAAGTAGAGTAACAAGAATGCTTAAATTAACTAAAATGTTTCTAATATTAGAGAAAAATAAAATGTCTAATTTCTTTCACATCCACAATTTAAATATCTCCATTGAAAAGCCTTTTATCATTGCTAATTTGTTGGGTGTTAGGTAAAACCTCAAAGTTGTTTTGATTTGCCTTTCTCTTATAATTAGTGATTGGGAGGAATCTTGCATTTGTTTAACTGCAATTTTTTTTATTTTTTATTTTTTAAAGAACTGTTCATTGAGAGAGGCCTAAGTGAGAAGCAGAATGGTATAGAAGAAAGAGCACTAGTCATCAACTATGGGTTCAGATCTTGTCTCTGTACCTTACTATGTGACTTGGGCAAGTCAATTCAATTCCCTATGCCCTTCATTCCTTTACCTGTACAAAGAGGTCATTGGACCAGAAGACCTTGAGGTCCCTTCTAGTTCTCAAAGCATACTCATATCCTTTGCCTCCCTATCAAATGGAAAATGTCTCTTTATGTTAGTTCCTTATATACTTTAGCTCTCAAACCCTTTTAAAGATATGTAATGCAGATTTTTTTCATCCAGTTTTACAATTCTTCTTATATTAGCTGCAGTGATTTTGTTTATGAAAAAAATGAACTGAATCATAAGAGCAACATACACAATTACCAGTAATGATATATATGAAAAGATCACTAAAAGAAAATCAAAATCAGAGAAACTAAAAAAATCATAATGGTCCCAGAGAAGAAGTAATGAAATACACCTCCTTCCTTATGGTAGGAAAATAGGACCTTCTAGGTCTGAATGTATTGTATGCATTGTCAGAAGTAGTAACCCTATCAGGTTTTTGTTGAACTATCTTTCCTTGCTATAAAGGAAGGTATTGATTATAAGAAAGGAGGTGACATTTCTACAACAATTGTTTAAAAACAGAAAGCATCAATAAAACTTATTTTTAATGTCTATTGTACAGCACAGGGGAATCTGCATAAAGGATATTAGGTATGATGGCTAACTTTCATATTCCTTTGATTTCCACTCAAAATTAAGAGATCTAAAGTAAGGGCCCCAAAATGTTGGGTAGAGTTTTTCATAGAAGGGTATGGATAAGAGTTGCAGAGCAAGAAGGCATGGATGGCTTGGGTTTGGCACTGTTAGAGGGAATGCTTACATTAACACCAGTCCAGTGAAAGATGGCAGTATATCTGGAGAAACCTGACATCTTCTTTTGATAAAACAGAAGTATGGAATTTGAAATATAAATGGAACTTATAGGTTATCTAATTCAATCCCCTTGTTCTAAATATGTATTAAGAAATTGAGAAGCACTGAATTAATGGAATACTATAGTTAATTGGGGTATAACCCAAGCCTCAGGATTCCCATTGCTTTCTCCAGTATAATTACTTATGAGTTGACTTAAGGTGTGAGATTTAGAAGCAGTAGTAATTTAAAAATGAATGTTTGGGGGTCATTCATTCCCATATTTTATTAGCTTTTAGTAGTTCTACTTCTGTCCTCACTGAATCTTCCTTGCTGATAATCCAATAGATATTTTTAAATTAATTTTCACAAGAAATGCTCAGTCTTAATAGGACAGCATCCACCCAAAATAAAGTGACAGATCTTGACAAAAAGCTTTTTAATTTCTTTTTAGTTTTTAGCAGTCATGTTTTCATTTTATTCACCCAAACGTTAAAATAGATGTTCGGAGAAGAGATTCTGGGGGATTCTATAAGGCTCAGAGTTAGAAAAGACAATGAAGGGAAGGAACATGGCTGAGAGTGTGTCTGACAAGACTCTGAGCCCCCTGCAAAATAGGCCCAACCTATTGTACAGCACAGGGGAATCTGCATAAAGGGTATTAGGTACGATGGCTAGCTTTCATAGGACTTTAAGGACAGGACTTTAAGTCACTCTTCTACTTTCATATAGGGTGATAGTCTGCATAGGATTCTACTTTCATATAGGGTGATAGTCTGCATAGGATTACAAATACTTTTGAAAAAAGGGAGAGGGGGAGATACTTAAGAATATCAGGAGAACCAATGAAAAAATTTTGTGAAGGAAGGCAGCCTAGCAATACCAAATTTCAAACTATGTCACAATGCATTTATCATGAAAACAATCTGTTACTGGTTAAGAGAAAGAGTAGTGGATCAGTGTAATAGATTAGGTACATAATACACATTAGTGAATGAACATCATAATCTAGAGTGATAAATCCAAAGACCCAGGCTTTGGGGGTAAAAACTCACCACTTGACAAAAAATTATTGGAAAAACAAAAAAGAAGTTTAGAATAAGCATAAGCCAAAATCACATACCACATGACAAGATAATGTAAAAATAGATAAGTGATTTGGACATTAAGGGTACTATCATAAGTACATTATGGATGTATGGGGGAAAATACCTGTCAGATCTATGGAAAAGGGAAGCGTTATCACAGAAAGTAAAATGGATGTTTGAGTAAATGAAACTGAAAATCTTTTGTACAAACAAAACAAATGCAACCAAAATTAGAAGGAAAACAGGAAGCTGGGGAAAACCTTTTTACACTATGTTTCTCTGATAAAGGACTCATTTTTCAATGCATATGTAACTGAGTCATACTTATAAAAATACAAGCCATTACCCAGTTGAAAAGTGGTTCAAGGATATGAACAGACAGACCTTAGAAGAAGAACTCAAAGTTATAAATAGTCATATAAAGTGCTCTAAATTACTATTTATTAGAGAAATGAAAATAAAACAACTCTGGGATACCACATTTGCACATATCAGGTTGGTCACCATGAGAGAAAAGAAAAATTACATGCTAGAGGGGATATGGGAAAACTGGGACACTAATACACTATTGGTGGTGTTTTGAACTGGTCTAACCATTCAGGGAAACAATTTGTGAGTATGCCTAAGAGGCTAGAAAACTGTGTGTACCCTTTGACCCCAGCAATACCACTACTAGGTCTGTAACCCAAAAAGATCAAAGGAAAGAGCTCATGATGGTGATGGATTACTATTGTTTTATAAGAAATGATGAATATAACAGTTTCAGAAAAACAAAACAAACTGGACTTACATGAACCAAAGCAAAGTCAAGTGAGCAGAAACAGGACACTGTACACAGCAATATAAATATTGTAATGATAATCAGCTGTGAAAGACTTAGCTACTCTGATCAAGACAATGATTCAAGATAATCCCAAAGGACCCATTATGAAAAATGCTATCCAACTCCAGAGAGAGAACTGATGAATTCAAAGTGCAGGGGTTTGTTGTTGTTGTTGTTGTTGTTGTTTGTGTGTGTGTGTGTTTTCTTTTGCAGCATGACTAATATGGAAATACATTTTGCATGACTTCACATATATAGTCAATATTATATTTCTTGTCTTTCCAACAAGTGAGGGAAGGATAACAAGGGGAGAGGGAGAGAATTCAAAACATTTTTTAAAAAATTAATGTTTAAAATGTTTACAAATTATTGGGAAATAAAGAAATAAAAACATATTAAAAAAGAAAAAAGGAGACATTAAGGATAGATATAGGTTATAGCTACTGCAAGCCCCAAATTGGAAAGTATAGCCAAAGAGGCTGGGCTGGCCCTTTTCAATGGGCAAAGGCATTTTGAGTCTGCTAAAAAGAGAAATCCAGCATTTTTGCTTGGCAGAAACTGAATTTCAATTGACCACACTGAAAAATTGAGGCAGGATACAGGTCACCTGCTAAGCATTGGGGAAACAGATAAAAAAACAAAGATAGTTCTTACCATTATATGAGTTTCAGTAGGGAATAAATTCTCAACCTGAAAAGATGGGTGTATACAACAAATAAGCAAGCCTGAAGAAATCCCAAAAATTTTGAAGATATATGACATTACCATATAATCTCTCAGTGACCTTACCTATACATTTATAATTTCAACATTTTCTTTTGCATATCAACAGTGTGGAAATGAATACAATATTATTAACACCTATGCTCCATCACCATTTATATTTTGGTAGCACCTGGGGGTGCCTCTCCTATATACAGGTCCCCTAGAAAAGCTACCACAGATTCAAGGCATCCTGTACATTTGTATCCACTCAAAACCATAGCTCATGAAGCCCTACTGATGTCTACTCATACTAATCATCCAGAGAACACAATTAGTTCAAAGCAAAGACATTAAGTAAAACAACATAAAAAGAGGAGCAACAAGAACATTCTCCTCATAAGCTTGGGGTTCAACTCTCCCAGAAACACATGCATAATCAGTGAGAAGATAAAGGAATAATTCATGAGATCAACACATGCAGCCCAATCACATTGTTGGAATGGGCAATCAAGAAAACACTGTTTGTCAAGCTATTCTTGGGTTTGCTCCATAATAGGTTTACCTTTCTGCTGGGTATACACTGGACTATCCCATCATTTCTCTGCTGCTTCCCAGTTGGTGAGATGTCATGTCTTTGATTCTTCTTGCCTCTCTCTTCTGGACTTTTCTCATCATTGCCACCTCATTAATTTCAGGTGAAAGCCTAAATTGAAGGCCTATCTCCATCCATATAAGAGAAAGAATGAGTTTTTTGCTAGCTTTTTTTAGTTTAGACTATCATTAGTCTAAAAAATTAGAAGGAATGTAGGCCCTTCTACAACTAGTCATCAAACTAGGGAAAAAAACAGCCTTTTATCTCCAAAATAAGAATAATGTGCTAATACTAAAAGTCTTAGCCTCCAGAAGTCAAATTCTTCCAGAATACTTGTTGTTCAATACTTTCAGTTGTGTCCAACTCTTGGTGACCCCATTTAGGGGCTTCTTGGCAAAGATACTGAAGTGCTTTGTCATTTTCTTCTCCAGTTCATTTTACAGATGAGGAAACTAAGGCAAACAGGGCTAAGTGATTTGTCCAGAGTCACACATCTTCTGAGTGTCTGAGTCCACATTTCAACTCAGGTCTTCTTGACTCCAGGCCTGATATTATATCTAGTGCATCCCCAGCTGTCCCTCTTTCAGAACATAGTATGACATTTAATCTATCTTTTGAAATCCCTTTGTCTAAGGCTTAATCACAATCCATTGTCCCATAACACTATCTGATACAGAGTAAGAAATTCACAACCATCCATATATCTTTGAAGCAGATCAGGTACTGTTGAAACTCATTGGAGGATGTGGTCCACCAAAGACCTCAACCAGAATTGTGTGGGTCTGAGCACTGTAGTTTTGCCCCTCTAAGTGCCCAAGGAATAAAGGAATCTAAAAAATTAATGTAGAAAGAAAAACACAAAAAAAACAATAAAAGCTCAATAAAAAGCAGATTTCCTGTGAGGCTATCCCCTTCCATTTCAGATCTCTCTCACTCATTTTTGTTTTGTTGTTGTTATCATCATTGTCGTTGTTGTTTTTTAAATAAATTCTTGTTTTCTTATGTAAATAGGTCTGGTATCTAGCCTCTCAAACTTGGGGCCTCCCTAAAATTTTGAAGAATAAAATTAGGAAGCATTCTGATACCCTTTCTTCTTAGGAAAACTATTTCCTTTCTGGAGGCAAAAATCTAAATTCAGAAATAATAATATTATGAATCAGAAAAATGAGAAATAGTTTTTTTTAGTTAAAGAGCAAATGATAATGTATATGAAGTACTTTAATAACATTAAAATGCTTATATAATCCTCAGTTACTATAGCTTTTAATATTTGATTTTAAAACATTTCCTTTATAACACTAATATTTATGGATATTTAGTAAATGGTGTTAAGGCACAGACATGGCTTCACTTATGTGAGACTTGATTTAGAGTTTAAATTACTACTACTAATCTTCATTCTCTTTGTGAGAAAGAACAATTTAGGAACATGTCAGTATCTTACTACTATCTCTACATTTGCAAAGAACATAAGGAAAAAAGGTTTTCCTTCGTATTCTTCCAATGTGTTTTAAAGGCACATGATCCTCTTCAGTACTGAGTGGTATGTGGATTTCAACCTATGACATATAGTTAGTTGTATGGGACAATGGATTATGATTCAGCCCCAGTCAAAGGCATTCAAAAGACAGACTAAATACTATTTAATGTTCTGAAAAAATTGACTCCTGAAGGTTAAGACTCTTAGAACCAACAAATTATTCTGCTTATGGAAACAAAAAGTTCTTTTCCCTAGTTACATGACTGGGTATAGAAAGTGTTTGTCAACTAACAACCAATTTATCTATCTATCTATCTACATCTGTATATATATATATATATATATATATATATATATATATATATGCATTTATATTATATACATATAACACATGATATATCATATTTGTGCATACTCATATATCCACCCCTTATACTAAAGCCCTTTTCTAAGCCCTCATCATAGTGATGGGGTGCTTGGGATATATATATATATATATTTGTAACATCAGTCTATGTAACAACAGTCTGTGTTTGTAACATCAGTCTGTAATATTAGTTTGTAACATTAGTTTGTAAAAGGGGTGCTTGGGATCTATGTCTGTAATATCAATTTGTAAAACCAGTCTGTAAAATCACATTTCCCCCTCCCCAGCCTCAGAGCATTAACTCTGCCCTTTCCCCCTGCCAGTACTCTTCCCAGCAACAACTAATGAACTGTTTATCTCTGTTTGGAACAATAACAAGCTACCTATGAATCCTTCACTAAACCATCTATAAACATTTTATCTTAGGCAAATGTTATCTCCCCTTGGTAGAGTGGCCAGCTGTGCCATGAATCCTTCAATACCCAATCTATAGGTTAACTCCTTAGCCAATTATACTCATACCGAGTCTCTGTTAGCCTTGGTTCCCAACATCCATCTTGTCAAACTTGACACTGATGGGTGGCAGACTGGAAATTTCTCAGTCAGCCCTGACCACTGGCTAACTTGGTGACGTTTAGGCATAAAACCACACCTCCAGGTAGCCCCATCTTAGGCTACTTCCCAGTGAATTATGGGCAATATGCCTGTGCAGTTGACATTAAAAGTGCATGTTCCTTTAAGCACTGACCACTCCTTAACACCTCCCTAATCCCACCCTTACTCACCTAGTTAGAATAATTGACATCTGATTTACTGTCTTGACTCCTTAAAACTATACCTGTGACTTCTGTAAGTTTGCAGGTTCCCTAAGAGCCCTTGCCAGCTGTAAAGCATAATAATAAACTTTTACAATCTCGACTCCAAGTTTGCTTGAGCCTACTGAACTCCTTCGAGACTCAGGGACTCTGAGTCCCTCTGGAACCTATTGCCCTTCTCCCCATTAATAGCATGGCACAAAGGGAACTCCAGATTCCCAAAGTCCAAGTTTTATTGGGTCCTATCAAGCCTTAAAGACCTTTTCTTGGGCCTTAAACAAAGATAAGTCTAAGTATTTATTTCCTGGGTGATGCTTCTTTCCTGAGTCTTGGTCTCATCATCTGCAAAATCAGAGGATTTGACTAGAAGGCCGTTGAGGTGCCAGGTAGCTCCAGATCTTTGATTCTACAATCCTATGACCAGACAATAAAATTACATGGAAAGTTTGCATAAGCTTCAGTGTTTCAGCAAAATGAGTACTCACACTCATAGAATTGTGACAATTAAAATACTAAAGTACATATATACAAACTTAGCACACATTCCAAATTTCCCATTCTAAAGAACCTAACTTTCCTTCATATTGAGAAGTCTCCATTATGCTTGTGATTGCAATTAAGTGTTACGAGTATCACATTGATGGGGTGCTTGGGATGTATATATGTTTGTAACATCAGCCTGTAATATCAGTTTGTAACATCAGTTTGTAAATGGGGTGCTTTGGGATCTATGTCTGTAAAATCAATTTGTAAAAGCAGTCTGTAAGATCACACTTCCCCCTCCCCAGTCTCAAAGCATTAACTCTGCCCTTTCCCCTTGCCAGCACTCTGCCCAGCAACAATTCATGAACTGTTTATCTCTGCTTGAAACAATAACAAGCTACCTACGAATCCTTCACTAAACTATCTATAAACATTTTAGCTTAGGCAAATGTTATCTCCCTTAGTTAGAGTGGCCAGCTGCACCATGAATCCTTCAGTGCCCTATCTATAGGTTAACTCCGTAGCCAATTATACTCATACTGTGTCTCTGATAGCCTTGGTTCCCAACATCCATCTTGTCAAACATGACACTGATGGGTGTCAGTCTGGGCACTCCTCAGTGGCTGTGACCTAGCTTGACTTTAGTGACGTGTCAGTCCTAAAACCATACCTCCAGATAGCCCCCACCTTGGGCTATTTCCCAGTGAATCATGGGCAATATGCCTGCACAGTTGATATTAAAAGTGCATGGTCCTTTAAGCACTGACCACTCCTTAACTCCTCCCTGATCCCACCCTTACTCACCTAGTTAGCATAATTGACACCTGATTTACTGTCTTGACTCCTTAAAGCTATGTCTATGTTTTCTTTAAGTTTGCAGATTCCCTAAGAATCCTTGCCCACTGTGCTGTGCAGCATAACAATAAACTTTACAATCTCAGCTTCAAAGTTTGCTTGAGCCTGGTGAATTCTTTCCAGACTGAATTGCAGGGTTTCTGGTCACTGATAGTGATCAGGGTCCCTGGTTGAACCTATTACCCTTCCCCCATCACTATTACCCTTCCCTCATCAACATCACTAGCTAATAAAACTTATTTGTTTATTGATTCTATACTATTTGTTCAACTCCTACTTGGATCTGAAATACAAATTCCTGTGAGGATAATTCTTAGTAAATGCACTTCATTCACTATAAGTGAATGAAAAGCAACATAATATTTCCAAGTGCATTTGGCCAAAAAATAAAATAACTACCCCTAAACCTTTTACTTTCCAAGACATGGAGGGTTAAATGTGCAGAGAGAGAGGTGGCTGGGATAGAAAGTGAGTGCATCATATTGTTTCAAGGAAAAATGTTCCTAGATAAGAGACTTCACTGAGAAACATTTATGAGAGGAAACTCAGGCCAGGCCTTGCACGTTGCTGGGTAAATGGAAGGCATATTCAATTCATTTGATTTTCTGCGAGCCAAGTAAATGATGAAAGCAGACTGGTGTACTCAAGTCTCTGACTTGCACCAAAAGCATTTAGACAAACCCAAGTACGAATGAGATGGACCTAAATATCCAGAGGAGTCTGATTCATTCAGTATTATTTCATTTGTTTGTTTCCAATGTCCATAGATCATCCCCTAACACATATATTTTATTTCACACACTTGAAAAAAAGAAGGGGGAGGGGGTGAAAGCTTATGTAGAATTATTAGAATCATTTTCAATATTTAAAAGGCTGTCATTTGGAAGAGATTAGATTTGCTTTGCTTATGCACAAAGAATGGAATGAAGACCAAGAGTTAGAAAGTGCATAGAAGCACATTTTGGTTGATTGCAAGGAAGAATTTTCCAACAACTTGAGAGAATATCCTGAATTTGAACTGACTGGAGAGTAAAGAGCTTCTTTTCACTAGAGTACATGGAATAGTGGTTGGATAAACTAGGATTTTGTTATAGATTATATTCAAGCAGTTATCTGAATTCACCTTCCATTTAAGATTCTGTGATATTATTGGTTGCTTAGACAGTATTTGCCTAGAACTTAGAACTCCTGACTCCCCACATATTGCTCCCAGTTTCCTGGGCATATATTTTATAAAGCATATGTGGTATTATTTTAGTTGCATTTAATTAATTTTAAAGCTTTTTGTTTAAACTAAATTCAGTCAAACTAGCCTGTGCTTGCCTCCAGCCTTTATCTTGCTTAAATAATTCATTATTTGTTTGCTAGTAATTAGTGACTGGCCTTCAGTTGTAGTACCTCAGTGCAGCTCTAAAAGGCATAAGATTCAGAGAATTGTCTTTTTTCTCAAAAAATGAAATCCCTAATAACAGCCTTGGGTTTGATGGTACGTCTAAAAGTTATAGGTAAAGGGAAATCTGACCCCTTGGAATGTCATTTCCTACCATCTTTGCATAACAATGAAATGAGAACTACACAGAATATATGCCCCAAGCAACACCTGAGACCAACTTCTCTTATGAAGCAGCATTCTCAAGAGAATTTTTCAAGGATATTCCTTTATAACATTGAGATATAAGCATCTGTATTCATTTCAGAATTGGAAAAATCCTACATTTTCCTGCAGCTTTGTATTTCTATTTCATTATCTGACTAAGCTACTTTATTATGTTAGATTTCATTTTCTTTTTTGAGTGATGCCTAAGGTATAAACAGACATCTGAAAAAATAGGACTATATGCCCTACTGCTTTCAAAAAAGTAAAGAAGACTGAGACAAACTTTATTTTTAATTACAAATTTTCAACTTTATTCTTTTATTCAAGCAGGAAAAATAACCTATTCTGTGATTGAGAAGAAAAAAAATTTCTCCTTTCCCATCATTTGTTCTTTTTTTTTGCCTTTTTAAAGGGAAGAAGGCAGGGCAAATGAGGTTAAGTGACTTGCTCAAGGTCACACGGCTAGTAAGTATTAAGTGTTAAATGTCTGGGGTCATATTCAAACTCAGGTCCTCCTGACTCCAGGGCCAGTGCAGTATTCATTGCACCACTTAGCTGCCCCGCCCCCATCATTTATTCTTAAAATCAGTTAGACTAATACAAGATAATTCAGAGAAGCCTTTATTTATTTATTTTTGTTTTTATATCACCTTAATTTCTATCCAATGCACCATATTTTGAAACGAAATAGGAAAAAAAAGGTTAGTGCAACCAACACATTAACTGTGCCTGACTGTGTTTGTAATATTCCACATCCATAATCCCCCAACTCTACAAAGAAGGAATCATTTTCTCAATTCTGCAGAGCGTAGTTACAACATATTCTTATTACAATGTATTACAATAGAGGAAATTGAATGAAGACAGATTCTAAATTGTCCATGTTATACAGGGAGAGAATGAGAGATAACAAAATGGAGGAAAATAACTCAAAAAGGTTTGGCAGGATTATTTTAGGAAGAATATTCTAGAGGGGGGCTAGGAATATAAAGTCAGAAAATGGGATCGAGGGATTAGAATTTTATAGTTGGAAAAATCCTTAAAAATCATCTAGTCTAAACTCCTCATTTTAAAGTATAGGAAGCTGACTCCCAAAGATGACCAGGGAGACAAAAGGTTTGCCGAGGGTTACACAGGTGGTAAACTAGCTTTGACCCCTTACCCTGACAATACTATTCTTCTATTGCCCACCATGTATTTCACAATATCTTCCATCTGTACAATCCACAAACACATTGACATACATTATGTCATTTGATTCTGACAACCTTTTGGACCATGTATTCTCTCCATTTTATGTATTAAAATCTAACAAATATTTATCACAACAAGCATTTCTTAAGCACCTACTATGTGAAAAGTGCTAAACATTCAGGTATAAAGAAATTTTAGTCACTCATCCAGATACTTGTTTTAAATGGATATGAAAATTGCAAATGTTTGGAAATGTGTGGTTTTTCCAAGGTAACATCAGCAAATGAAGCAAAGCTAGATCTTAAAGTAGCTTCTGAAGCAAAGTGCAGACCTCTATCCCCTGTAGCATAATGGCCCTTTTTTCTCCCTAACATTTGGAAATTTTAGGTAGTCTAGCCGAACCAGATAGTATGTGGCAAGGAGGAAAAAATAAGTATTAGGATATTGCTCACTATATCATCACTTTTATAACATCTCACAATTTATGAATCAAGCTTTTAGCTGCAAAATAATTCTCTTCTATGCCACCAGTATTACAGTGGTTTAAAATTCCAAAGTCATCAATTTTCAAAAAATAAAGATAAATTTGCTTCTCTGTTACCAATTTCAAAATCACAGAATTCTTGGCTTTGTGTCAAATCACAGGCTTGTGCATTTGGAGATTTAAGTGATTTGAAGTCATCTAATTTACCCTCTTCATTTTTCAAATGAGGAAACTGAGGCCAGATAGTGATTTGGCTAAAATCACACAGGAAGGGTTACAGGGGAGATTTCAGCCCAGGAATTCTAATTCCATATCCAGTATTCTTTCTACTACATGTTATCTCAATAGAAATAAATGTTTAGAATTATTATTCTGTGTTTGTGGCATTTTGATGGATTTCTACATTTTCTACTTTTTCATCCTTATGTTATATTAATCATCTATAAACTTCACATTACATCCGAATTAGATTTTTTTTATACTAACCACTTTATTTCTCCTCTCTCTCTCTCTCTCTCTCTCTCTCTCTCTCTCTCTCTCTCTCTCTCTCTCTCTCTCTCTCTCCTTCCCTTCCTGCCTACCCTTCCTCACTCCTTAAATTTTAACAACACAACCCTAAGGTTTAAAATGCACTCCTTATGTTCACCTCTAAGAAATTTTGTCTTACTTCAAGATTCTACCTCTTTTATGAAGCCTTCCTTATCCATCAGTGAGTATTCTGTCCTACCTTAACTTTCCTTGAATTGTACTCTTTTATGTAGATGCTATAATCCTTCCCAATAGAATGTAAATTTCTTGAAGGCAAACAATATATCTTTTCCATCTTTGCAAACCCACTTCATTGCATATAGAAGAAAATTTAACAAATATTTGTTGAATTTTATCCCTCTAAGATGCATAATCACGAAGAAGAAATTAATAGTTAGCCCTTTCTTTCTAAGAGATGTACTGAAACACAGCTCATGTCTATAGTATGAAAATGATTTTTAATTTTATTATAAATTTATATAGTAAAACAAGCATTTCCATTAACATTGTACAATAAAAATGATTGTACGTGAAACTCCATATCTACTATGCACAACTTGCTATTCCTTTATACATAACAAAATAATGAAAATTTCTTTTTTTTTCTCTCCCTATCATTAGAGATGACTACCATTAGACACAAATACATATAAATATGTAAAATTATTCTATACATACTTCTATTTATCAATGCTTTCTCTGGATGCAGATAGCATCTTCCTTCATATAACCTTTATAGTTAGTTTGTGTATTTATAATACTCAAAATGACTTAATAGTGAAAAGTTGTTCTTAAAACAATACTGATGTTACTGTATAAAATGCTCTCTTGTTTATGTTCATTTTGCTCTTCATTATTTTGTGCATTATTATTCATTATTTATGTTCATTTTGCCATGTTTTTCTAAGGTAATCAAGCTCATTGTTTCTTACAGTATAGTAGTATTACATCACAATCATACAGGACAACTTGATCAGCCATCTCCCAATTGATTGGCATCCCTGCAATTTCCATTTCTTTGCCACCACAAAGAGAAATGCTATAATGATCTTAGAACATATAGGTTGTTTTCTTTTTTTCTCTAATCAGTTTTGGAAATAAACTAAGTAGTGGTATTGCTGGGTCAAAGGGTATAGGTAGTTTAATTACTATTTGGGTATAATTCCATATTGGTCTCCAAAATGGTTGGACCATTTTAAAATTCTACCAACAATGACTTAGTATCACAATTTTTTCATATCCTCTCCAACATTTATTGTTTTCCCTTTCTATCATTTTAGCCAATTTGGTAGGTGTAAAATGATACCTCAAGGTTGTTTTAATCTGCATTTCTCTAATCAAAAACTATTTAAAGCATTTTATATGACTATAAAGTGTTTTGATTTCTTCATTAGAAAATTGCCTGGTCATATCCTTTGACCATTTATCAATTGGGGAATGACTTGTATTCTCATAGATTGGACAAAGCTCTTTATATATTTTAGTTTTTGTTTTTTTTAAACAAATGCTTTATTAACTTCTGTTTTACATCACTCATTTCCGCCAGATTTTGAGTTACAATCATTTTCCCCCTGTTAGTCCCCTACCCAACCTCCCAGAATAGCAGTCCCACAAGATATCGCTTCCTCCAATCTGCTCTCTCCCATACCTTCTCCCATACCCCCTTCGACTTTTCCATTAGAGGAAGGTGAATCTTTGTGTCCCAATGCCTGCACATCTTATCTCCCAATTATAAGCAAAAGAGTATTAATAATAGTATTTATATATATTTGAAACATTTAATCTTAAGACCTCGAATTTCAGATCCATTTCCTTCCTCCCTTGTCACCCATTCCCTCTGGGGAGATAAGTAATTCAGTATATGTTGTACATGTCTAGCTATGCAAAACGTTATCATAGTAGATATATTGTACAAGGCTGCTTATAATTCCCTCCCACTCATCCCACCCCCCACCTGGTCCATTCCCTACATGATCCTGTCCCTCTTCTATAGTGGGTGCTTCCAACCTCCCCTACCCCCAAGAATCCCCCCATCCATCATCTCTCCTCTCATCCCCCTTCCCCCTATCCTGCTGCAGGTTGAGATATCCCATTTAGTATGTATGTCCTTCTCTCCCTGAACCAAATTCAATGAGAATGTGGATTTGCCTTTTTCCCCCTTCCTATTCTCCCCATCCCTTGCAACCACTTCCCCTTGCTTCTTCTACATGAGATAGTTTACCCTACCCTGTCTTTCCCCATCTCCTCTTGCCACTTTCCTCTCTCACCTCATAATTTCATCCCTTGAGTATTCTCCCTTCCCAACAAATTCAACCTATGCCCTCTATCCATATACACACACATTCACATATGTATTCATATGACCACACACCCTTCTTCCATTATTTTCATAATGAGAAAGATATCATCACTCACAGTTATTGTTTTTCCATATAGGAATGTAAATAGTTCAACTTTGATAAGTTCCTTTTGATTTCTTTTCCCTGATTACCTTCTCAGGCATCTCTTGCTTCTTGTGTCTGGATGTAAAATTTTCTATTCAATTCTGGTTTTTTCCTCAAGAATGCTTGAAAGTCCTCTATTCCACTGAATGACCATATTTTCCCCTGAAACAAAATACTCAGTTTTGCTGGGTAGGTGACCCTTGGGTTCATTCCCAGTTCTTTGCCCTCTGGAATATCATATTCCATGCCCTTCGATCCCTCAGTGTAGAAGCTGCCAGGTCCTGGGCTATTCTGATTGTGTTTCCACAATATTGAAATTGTTTCTTCCTGGCTGCTTGTAGTATTTTCTCCTTGATCTGGGGATTCTGGAACCTGGCTATAATATTCCTGGGAGTTTTCTTTTTGGGATCTTTTTCAGGAGGTGATCGGTGGATTCTTTCAACCTCTATTTTGCCCTCTGGATCTAAAACATCAGGGCAATTTTCCTTGAGAATTTCTTGAAGGGTGATTTCTAGGTTCTTTCTTTGATCATGGCTTTCAGGCAGTCCAATAATTTTTAAATTGTCTCTCCTGGATCTATTTTCCAGGTCAGTGGTTTTTCCCATGAGATATTTCACATTGCCTTCTAATCTTTCATTTGTTTGGATCTGCTTAACAGCATCTTGATTTCTCATAAAGTCATTAGCTTCCATTTGCTCCAGTCTAACTCTGAAGGAATGAATCTCCTCAGTGAACTTTTGAGATTCTTTTTCCATCTGGCAAATTCGACTTTTTAAGGCATTCTTCTCCTCATTGCCCTTTTGGGCCTCCTTTGCCATTTGAGTTAGTCTATTTTTTAAGGTGTTGTTTTCCTCAGTCAGGCTGTTGACCCTCATTTCATACTTTTCCTGCATCCTTCTCATTTCTCTTTCCAATTTTTCCTCTTATTTTGATTTTTAAAGTCCTTCTTAAGGTCCTCTATGGCCTGCAACCCGCTCATGTTTTCCCCTGGGGCTTTTGGAGCAGGACTTCTGACCTCACAGTCCTTTTCCCGCTCTATGCCCCCAATATAGGAGTCTAGGGTTGCATTTTTCTGTTTCCTTTGCCTTGGCATGTTGCCACTTAATTGCTTGACTTTTGGGCTTGTTGCCACACTATGGCTTTAAGGCCAGCTAGAGGAATTTTCGTCCCGAACGTGTGGGGGGCAACTTCCGTTTCTGGCAAGCTGTAAACCCACCCACGACTTCCACCCTAGATCACAATCCAGATCCAGGGAGGTTAAAGCAAGAGCGATTACCCCCCCAAGACTGATCGCTGGATCTCCCTACAATTAATTGCAGGCCAGGAGCTGGAGCCACCTCTGAAAACTCCAAAATGGTGTGTCTCCTCAGCAGCTTCTAGCCCCCAGGGGAGGGAGCCGACGCATTCCCCAAAATACAGGTCCCAAAGTCCATAGGACACTAACCTCTTATTTTGTCCTAGGCATGTCTATGTTGATAATTCTGGAGTCGCCACAGCTGCTGGTGTTCTGGGGTTCCTCCAGCCTGCTGCTGGCCCTGCTGCCCTGGGGCTAAAACCTTGGCTCCTCTTTATATATTTTAGATATGAGACCCTTAGATGATAAACATGTCTTAAATGTCTACCATGTGATGAGAGTTATATATTTGGGCCTAAGAAAAATTTAGTTGGTTATCCAGGTATTTGGTCTATTGGATGCAAAAATTGCAAATGTTTGCAAACATCTTGAATTTTTCCCCACAAAAAGAGAACTAGAAAGAAGGAAACAATATATTTCATAGCTGTAATTTTCAGACACAGAATGACGGAATGGAGTTTTCTACACAGAACTGTCTGTCAATCGACTGAAATGAGGACTGAATATGACTTGAGCATTGAAGGGGATGTTCATAAACAAAATATTAACATTCTTTCCTAAGTAAAATTCACATTACACTCTGAGTGTGTGCCTAAAAGTGAAAAAGGAATAAGAAAAGTCCTTGACTATTTACTATGGATCAGAAACAGTCGTTCTGATGGCTTACATTTAATCATAAGATTAGATTAGAGAGAGGTGGAAGGAGCCTTGGAGAATAGATGGTTCAACCTCCTTCTTGCTAGGATGTGGCAACCGAGCACTGAGAGGTTAAGCAATTTACTCAGAATTACAAGAGTGAATAAGAGAACTAGGATTTTCACCTGTATTCTCTGATCATGTTCCCTCACTTAATGCATTAGAAAGCACTTAATATTTAGAAAATATTTGATGGTATCTCATTTGTTCCTTATAGCAACCCTGTGAGATAGGCAGTACAAATATGATTAACCCCATTTTACAGGGAAGCAAATTAAAACACCAAGGAATTAAGTGATTTCCTAAAGTTTGCATAGATTGGAAGAACCCAGGATAACAATCCCAACTGTAAAGAGAAGATTAAAATCTTGAGAACATCTCCATTACCAGTAAGGATGTCACTGAATAAGTTTCAGAAGAATTTTTAGGTTATTATCACCAAAGGAAAACTGTATATATTTCAAGATACAGGTACCATCAACTGCCTTAATCCTGTGACCTCTGACATACAGGAAAGGGTTCTCAGAAGTTATTGTCAAGGATATAGCTGTTGTTGATATCAACAGAAAATCATTAAGTGTTCCCTGTAACTAGGATTTATACCATGCATATAAAAACCCAGCGAATAAGGCTTTGCTTGGGATACAAGATAAACAGGAACAAAATTGTAGACACATGAAGAAAGTCACAAATGGGCAAATTCCTCAAACTGCTCTCCTATAAACAAGTCTCACTAGGCTCTCTTCCTCTTTTTTTCCATAAATACCACTAGGTTATCACATGGAAACCAGGATAAGGTTCATCTGGTAGAGATCTGTGCTCTCTTATTTCTTCTTTTTTTAAAATTAATTTATTAGTTTAGTTTCAGCTAACAAGATTCAATTCCATAGTTCCTTGATTTTCAAATTTCCTTTACTTCCCTCCCCCCACGACAGCATATAGTCCAGTATAGGATCTGCAAATACATTCATATTAGACATTATTCCAATTACAAAGGCGTATTGTACTAGGTGGGATGAAAGATGGTAAAGAAGAAATAAAACCAAACAATGAAAAGAAAAAGATCATTTAGTTTGCTTCCATCAGGATTCAGGCTCAGTTCTTTCTAGTTATATCTCCGGATGGCGCATTTCTCTCCTTCATGAGTCTTTCGGGATTGACTTATATCACTGCATTGCTGAAAAGAGTCCAGTCTGTCATAATTTGTCATCACAGATATGGTATGTCTGTGATTGTATACAAATTTCTTCTGATTCTACTCTTCTACACGTTCATTAAGATGTAGTTACTTTAAAAAAGCTAGCGGTGTGACCTTGGGCAAGTCACTTAATCCCAATTGCCCTACCCTCCCCCCTCCAAAAAAAAAAAGATATAGATACTTTATGTTGCTTAACTCTATTCCTTTCTTATAAAAGAGAGTTCTGAGGTAGGTTACATTAGAAAATGATTATGATAATTTTTTCCTATGGATTCTTAAAAAAAAATCAAGTAGGCAATATTCCTTGTGTGAAATTTTTTTATTGGAAATACACTGCAGCACTTTTTTTAAAAATTAGCTTTGGAAAATGGACTATTAGTAAAATGCATACTTAATATTCAATGTGGTGTGATTTCATGAAGAATTATAGAATGTGTCAAAATCTTGTGATGACAATACCAAAATGTGCAAAAGAAGTGATTGCAGCAAAAGTTTTTCATAGCTACAAAAAATTAGGTCTATTCTCTAAAGTCATTAAGTTTAATCATTTTGTTTTGTCCCATGTAATTTATAGATCATTATTTATATTAAATTTCTGGCATTTTCAGGAAACTTTTTTGCAATTTTTTCCCAGTTAGCTATTTCCCATTTAATTCTAACTATAATGGATTTATTTGCACAAACATGTTATGGTTTTATATAATCAAAGCTGTCCACTTTATCCCTTCTTCAGTCAAGAATTTTTTCACCCATAATTACACAAAGAATCATTTTTATCAAATATGTGCCAATCAACCTTAAGCAATTAATTAATTTCTAATCATTTATCTTCATTTATTTCTATAAAAATGTTTTAGTTATTGAGCCAAATCTGTATGAATACAAGTCATTCACCAATTGATAAATGGTCAAAGGATATGAATAGGAAGTTTTCAGAGAAAGAAATTAAAGATATCTATAAGCATATGAAGAAATGCTCTAAATCACTATTAATTAGAGAAATGCAAATCAAAACAACTCTGAGATACCACATCTCTCCAGTCAGATTGGCTAAGATGACAAAACAAGAAAGTGACAAATGCTGGAGAGGATGTGGACAAATTGGAATACTAATACATTGCTGGTGGAGTTGTGAACTTATCCAACCATTCTGGAGAGCAATATGGAATTATGCCCAAAGGATTATAAATAATTTCATACCCTTTGACCCAGCCATACCACTTCTAGGGTTATATCCCAAAGAGATCATAGAAGTGGGAGGAAGACCCATATGTACAAAAATATTTTTAGCAGCCCTTTTTGTGGTTGCAAAGAATTGGAAACTAAAGGGGTGCCCATCAATTGGGGAATGGCTAAACAAGTTGGGGTATATGAATGTAATGGAATTTTATTGTGCTATAAGAAACGAGGAGATGACAGATTTCATAATTACCTGGAGAGACTTATACAAACTGATGCTGAGGGAGAAGAGTAGAATCAGAAGAAATTTGTATACAATCACAGACATACCATATCTGTGATGACCAACTATGATAGACTGGACTCTTTTCAGCAATGCAGTGATATAAGTTAATCCCGAATGACTCAAGAAAGTGAGAAATGCGCCATCCAGAGATATAACTAGAAAGAACTGAGCCTGAATCCTGATGGAAGCAAACTAAATGATCTTGTTCTTTTCATTGTTTGGTTTTATTTCTTCCTTGCCATCTTTCATCCCACCTAGTAAAATATGCCTTTGTAATTGGAATAATGTCTAATATGAATGCATTTGCAGACCCTATACTGTACTATATGCTGTTGTGAGGGGAGGGGGGAGGGAAGTAAAGGAAATTTGAAAATCAAGGAACTATGGAATTGAATCCTGTTAACTGAAACTAAACTAATAAATTAATAAAAAAATGTTTTAGTTGTATCTATATAATTCCTGACTGGGTCTTAGCAAGTGGAATCACATATTTTAAATATTTTGTAGTGATTTTAAATTCTAATACTTTTTTGACCTCTTTCTGGGTGTTGTTAGCTAACATACTGAAAAGCTGATACATTTATGAGTTGGTTTTATATTGTGCTATGTTTCTATTAATTTTGGTTAAACCTTTAGATTTTTCTAAATGAATCATATAATCTGGGGGAAATATCTTTGTTTCTTCTTTAACTATACTTATTCTCTTTAATCCTTTTTTTAAAATCTTGTTATAACTAGCATTTTTGGAATTACATCAAATAAAATGGTAATGACAATGGACACCACTTTATCTCTGATCTTATTGGAAAAGTCTTTAGCATTTCTCTTCTAGAGGCAATGCTAAATGTTGGTGCTAGAAAAAAAATGCCCTATCATGTTAAAAAAAAAGTCTAATTATGCCTGTTTTCTAGTATTTTTAACATAAATGAATTTTTGTATTTTATAAAAAGCTTTTTCTTCATTTGTTGATATAAAACTTATTCTATTATTTTTGTTGTTAACATTGTCTATATTTATAATTTTCCTAATATCTAAGTAACCAAAAGCCCCTGATATAAATACAATTTGGTCACAGTACATGCATTTTTCATATGTTGTTACAGCCTAATTGCTAATATTTTATTCAATATTTTTGGATTGATACCATTAGGAATATTAGTCTATTGTTTTCTTTCTTTGTTGTTATTTCCCTAATTTAGGTAGCAGGATTCTATTTCTATTATAAAAAATAAGATATATTAGGTATCTTTCTCCATTTTTTGTAAAAATTGAAGTTAACTATTCTTTGAATATTTGATAGAATCCATTTGTAAATTCACCCCCCTTTTTTCCTTCTCTGGGAGTTTATTTATGACTTGTACAATTCCACTGTCTTACATGGGGTTGTTAATTGCATTCTCATAGCAGCAAGCACCCTAGCATACCCAGGGTGGCTGTTAGAATAGGTTCTTAGATCTGCTTTTTTAAAGGAAAGCAACTCAAAATGGGTTAACAATCTTACTTTAATCAATCAAACATCAGAGAATACAAACAGAAGTTACAAGCAGACAGAGAGACAGATCAGCAGACAGGCCTTCCCACTGTCTGACTACTACATCCATATCTAGTTAATTACCAGAGAGGGAAGCACCAATATCTGGGTTTTCAAAGCTGGGGGGAGGGGAGAGGCACTCAATGGCTGCCCAGAGTCTCATCTGGCCAAATCACACAACTCTTCCTAATGTGAGCCTCAAAGCAAAGCCTCACATCAGGGATTATATAGCCTTCTCCTGGGTAATAGATCATCACAATCTTTGTGACCCACTGCCCAATCACAAAGTAACAAGGTGTTGGCATTCCTGAAAAACAAGCCTCCCTCTACAGGCTCCAGGTGAGCACATTCAGCCTATTAGGGGGCAGAGTATATTCTCAAATTAAGGAAGGTTCTCAGAGTCACTTAAGCCTATCAAAGGGCCAAAGGGCAGGGAAGATTCTCTTCAGATTCTCATTCCCATAACACTCTTATTATTTTTTATTCTAGTAAACTGATTATATTATATTTCTTATAAATATTTATCCATTTTATTTATCTTACTGATAATTACACATACTATCCAGTCTGCCTTTTCTTTTTTATTTCTCTATGTGTTCAGTTTATCAAACATCTTCAGCATTTGTCCAAGATATATTCAGCAATGAACCATCTTGTTGGGGTATCATGACAGTATTCAAGACAGTAGGCCTTCTTCATCTTGGTTTTTGCTCTGTGGATTGTTAGCACAAAACTGAGTGATTTGGAATCTTCAGTGTTCCAAACACTGAAGCAGTCAGTACAATATAAATGCCAAACAAGTTCTTCCAAAGGGTGTGTGTGTGTGTGTGTCTGTGTGTCTTTCTGTATTCCTTAATTTTGGATTCTCTCCTGGTATAGCAATGCTTTGAAGTGATTATTCCATCTCTAATTCTCATTCATAGGTTAAGCTTCCAGAATGGCTTCCACATCTTCTCAGTACTCTAGGCAAAGCCTTTAGTAGTTAAGAGAATTGTTTCAATAATAAATCCAATGAGTCTCTATCTATGTTTCCCACAGCGATTGTCAGTTGATAATATTTTGTTAGCCAGATACAAACAGTCTTTTGGAAAAAAAATATTTTATTGAGGTCATATAGGAAGAACAGTGATCACAAAACTTGACCCCCAAAAGTGTGACTTCTTTCCTACTAATACATATTGACACCAGGGGAAAGTAGGCATACTGATTCCCTACTCAAATTCCAATGGCTTCCCATTTTTCTACCTCCATTTATGGTCCTAGCATGCTAACCTCTTCAATTCCTATGGACTCCTCCTCTGATTGGTGAGATCCTCCCTAGAACCTTGGGGAAATATGGATGCCATCTATGCTTACTTCTAGTCTGACTCAGCCCATGACTCCCATTATTACTTTTTCACCTTGCCTGCCTTCAGGTAGTCTTCTCTCACCTTAGCTCTCACCACTTTTCACTTTTCTTTTATGTGTTGTATGCTCCCGTTATAATAAGTCCATTGAGAGCAAGGATTTGGTTATTGTTTTTGCTTATATTTGTGATTAGCAGTGTTTGTAAAATAAGATGTACTTAATAAATGTTCTATCTATCTACCTATCTGTCACTGCCAAGAATGAAATGTAATATATTCTGCTTGGTTTTCACAACCTGACTCTTTCTACCCTTTCTAATCACCTTCTACTTCTGTTCCCTTACTATATTCCATAACCTGGTAACTTTGGCCTTCTTGCTGTCGCTTACACTCCATCTCCAGGCTGTCCCTTTCCCGTGGATGTCCCCTTGTCTAGAATGCTCTTTTTCCTCACATTTCTCTTCTGGAATTACTGGTTTTCTTTTTTTTTTGCTTTTTTTTTGGGGGGGGTGGGGCATTTGGGGTTAAGTAACTTGCCCAAGGTCACACGGCTAGGTTTTTTTTTTTGTTTGTGTGCGTTAAGTGTCTGAGGCCGGAACTGAACTCAGGTCCTTCTGACTCCAGGGCTGACACTCTACTCACTGCGCCACCTAGCCGCCCCACTGGTTTTCTTTAAGACAGTATGAATTTCCCCCGTCTCAGTCCTCTCTGCTTCTAGGGACTACTTTCTTTTCCAGGGATGTAAATATTCTATACACACTGTTTTCCCTGTCATTTTCATCATTAGAATGAATCCCTTTAGGGTAGGAACCATGCTTTTGCCATTCTTTGTAACCCTTGCACTTATCAGTTTCTGATTCATAGTAAGCACTTACTCTTTATATCTCTACCTCTAAAGAACAATAAATATTTGTTGGCTGAGGTAGTGTCTATAAGGCTTTGTTCTCTTTGTTGTTGTGATTATTTCATGGTGATTAAAATTCCATGAAAAATAGTTATATTCCATGTTAAATGGCTTTCTCTGCTTCCATTTTTTATTTTGATGCATTTCAATAACTCTCTAAATAATTAGGTTGGAAATATCACATTGTATACCATATTTTCTAATACTTATTCTATTTTCATATTTATTTCTATCTGTATTCTGCCAAATCAGTGGTCTGATTTGTACTGATAGTTGATTTGAATTTTATAAAGAACATAAAAAGGGGACAAATAGGTGGTGCAGTGAATAGAGTGCCAGCCCTAGAGTCAGAAGGACCTGAGTTCAAATCTGTCCTCAGACACTTGACACACTTACTACCCGTGTGACCTTGGGCAAGTCACTTAACCCCAATTGCCCTGCCTTTCCCCCTCCAAAAGAAAGAAAAAAAGTAGAAAAAATAACTATAGTTTTCTCATGATATTTGCAAATAACACTTTATTTTTAATTTTCTTGGACTCTCAAAACAAGAAATCATAATTTTGTGTGTGTGTCATGGATTTATTTCACAATCTGGTAAAACCTATGGATTCCTCAAAATATGGCTTTTAAAAGCATAAAACAAAACATATAATATTGTAAAGGAAACATTATTTGAAAATATAGTTTTAAAATATATCATATGAAAATAATTATAATTGCATATAATTGATACATATCTATGTGCATATGTATATATATATACATATATATATATATACATGAACGCACATATGTACAGATCTGTAGACCCTAGATTATGAACCCCCACCTACTGTAAAAGCATATGTTTCTTCCTATGCCACCCCTGGTCTACAATGGATTTTGAAATTCTGTGATGTGGAAACAATGAAGAAATTATACTGGGTTTTGTTATGTACTGCATCTGGAAATTACTCTGTGATTTATGTTCTGAGTAGAGTATTAAGTTAAAAAACAATTAGGGATTATAGAAGTTCTTCCACTGATAGGACTGAGAATGATGAGCCATTGGTTATATAATTTTAGCCTTCAAATTATGACTCTTAAATGGTAAGATGGTCAAAAGATGGAAAGAACACCAAAAATAAAGAAACAAAACAAAAAAGACTGAATACTATGTTCGCATAATGATCAAATTCAGCTTAGGAGAAGCATTGAGAAAATGGCCGTCATGCCCATCTCTGCAGAGGTAGGAGATTTGGGGTGAGAAATATTTCCTGCACTTTCATACATAGATGGTCAACTGACTGATTTTGCCGAAAAGTTTTTTAACCCCTTTAAATATACATACACATTGACCTCCCCACACCCCCCCCCCAAAAAAACCTAGAGTTTGGGGTTTTGTCTTTTTTTTTCTCTCACTGCTTAGGTATCAATCATGCTTCTCCACAAAATAAGGGTCATACTACAAAATTGAGTTTTAAATTCCTACAGAGTAGAAGAAAGACAAGCCTAGAGATAATAGCTGGTAGTCCTTATAGTTAGGGAGACCAAAAAAAAAAAAAAAGTGCTATCTTTGCCTTGTACATATCCAGTCAACCTCTGTTGATTTAGTCCTTTGCCTATTCTAACAAGAACATTTTTTTCCCAGTTAGAGAAGGTTCCTGACTTCTGGCAGCAAATTACTATTTGAAAGCAAAAAAATGTTAGACTCGTGAGGAATAACAGATTGGATATTTTATGAAGCAAACTTTTTGCTTTGATTTTCTTCTCCAAAAATGGATGGGATAACCATGAGGAAAAGAAAATAATTGTATTTCTTATCTATTTACATAATACAGTGTAGGATTCTTGAGGACAATGATTGTTTTTTTACTTTTGTCTTTGTATTGCTGGGCCTAGGATAGTGCCTTGAAAACAATAAGTGATTATTAAATGCTTTTTCAAAATTTGAATTAAATTGAAAGACTGGAAAGTAAATATGGCATTAGGTACTATGTAATATATACAACATATATTGTAATAAGTTATGTATGGAACAATGTGAGGACAGCTAAGTGGTCCAGTAAATAGAGTGTTGGGTCTGAAGTCAGGAAGATTCCTCCTTGTGGATTCATAGCTGGCCTCAGACACTAGCTGTGTGACCCTGAGCATGTCACTTAACTATGTTTGCCTCAGCTTGCTCAACTATAAAATGAGCTAGAGAAGGAAATAGCAAATCACACCAGTATCTTTGCCAAGAAAACCACAAAGGGGATCGTGAAGAGTAGGCCCCCACTGAAATGACTCAGCAAGAACAAAACTGGAATGATGTAAGAAAAAACAACTAATTTAAAAGACAAAATAATTAAACACTTTACATTAATTATCAAAAGATCAAATGTTTCCATATTTTCCAATGAAACATTTAAAAATATCCACTATTTTGGTTTCAGAGTATTTCCTTTTGCATTAGCTACATATATGTATACTCCCCTTTAAATGATAGTGAAAGTAAATTCCCCTTTGTCTAATTAAAGGTATGGTTAAATAACCTCACCTTTTTTTCTTCAACAAAAAATAAAGTCCTGATTAATCAGCTATATAGAATAAGTAAACATTGCTTCACTTAATTAAAAATTAAATTTCTCTGGAGGAATGATTACAGCAGGGAGTCAGTATATGCCTTCACTAAATATGTGTTGCTTGCAGGACACTATTAGTGGTGGACCTCAGGGACTCCTGCATCAATATAAGCAGAAATTTGCTCAAATATTCAATTAGGTTTCCCTATATTCTCTTTCTCCTTTGAGAAGTACAGATAGAGGGGCCAATGGGGGATTTAAAGAATTTTGAGGTAATTGATGCTGGATGCACTGTAAGAGTCATCATCCAGAAACCATTAGACCTTTAATCTACCTTAAGAAAGGTAACCAGGTAAATTCCTGATGCAATGAAAGGAATATTGTTGCTAATCCCATTTTAGGGCAGAGAAGTTTGGATGTTTTTTTTGTTTGTTTGTTTGTTTTCTTTTGTTGAAGCATGGAGGGTAAATAGGTGAGGAAATAATTAGTGTCATGAACATGAAAACAATAGCAAAGGACCCCACAATATTACAAAGTAAATTTCTCAGATATGTTTTGCCTTCTTAAGGAAGGATCAATAGCTATTAAAGTATTTTCAAATGTTAGTATTATCATTTCATTGCTTCAATAATATCCCCCATGGATATCATAATAGAGTGATGTAAGTTTATGAAAAATATTACGATAAAGTAAATTATGTTTAACTCTTAAGAAATTAAAAGAGTGCTTAGTTTGACATAAAGACCATTTACTTACTTGAAAAGAATAATATGTAGGAAAAAAGTTCTGACTTTAAGAGAAAGTGAGAAAGATCTAGCTCTTCCTATACTACTGTTTAGATGCCAATGAGTAACTTGAATTCTCTATAGGATTTAGCTGTTTCATATAGCTACTTAAAGGTTCTGAATAGCAAAGCTTTAACTGATATGTTGAATCTAGGATTTCTACTCAGTATGTTTCTTTCCTTCTAATTTTAGTATTTTTTTTTGTTTTACAAAATAATTTTTACTTTGTATGATCAAACCCACCCATTTTATCATCCCAAACTTCTCTTTGTTTGAAAAAGACATCCCTTCATCCCATAGTTGAGATAAATTTCAATGCTTTTTTCCTCCTGATATTTATGAATTTTCATTTTTATGGCACTGATTTTCTTAAATTTTTGTGGTATATGGGATAAAGCATGGATACAAAGTCATTTTTCCATAGCTATCTGTTTTCCAGAAGTTTTTATTAAATAATTCATGTTTGTTTTAAGTAGAGATTTACAAATATATTTATGATTATATATGTATATGTATAAGTATATACATGTGTATATATGAACATAAGGTTATGCATGCATGTATATACATGCACAGTGATATATTAGTTATGCATATAATAAATATATTATTAATGAATAGATAGGTTGATAGATAGATAGATAGATAGATAGATAGATAGATAGATAGATAGATTGACATACACAAATACACCAAGAGACTATCACTCAGCTCTGGAAATTTTCATTGGCTGTAATCCATGCCGGGTCTGTTCTTTTCATCTCCACCTCTAGCTTTCTCTATGTCCCAAATAAAATCCTTTATTTTACAGGAGCCTTCCCCCAGCTCATAAGAACCTTGCCCAGAGGCAGCTAGTGGTTTAGTGAATAAAATGCTAGGCCTAGAGTCTAGAAGACCTGAGTTCACTTGCTATTTGGCATGGGCAAGTGAAGTAATCTTTGCTTCAGTTTTCTCAATTACAAAAATGAGAATCATAATAGCACCTACTTTGCAGAGTTGTTGTAAGGATCAAATGAGATAATATATGTAAACAAAAAATAGTATAATAACATCTACTCTGTGAAGTTTGGATTCAGTCAAAGGGCCACACTTTAGGATCTAGAGGGCCACATGTGACCTCGAGGTCATAGGTTCCCCACCTCTAGATAGTACATACTGTAAAAACAATTATTCCCCCAATCCCACTCAATTCTAGTACCTTTCCTCTATTGATTATTGGCCCTGTATTTATCTTATTTTTACATAATTGTATACATGCTATCTTCCCCATTAGAGTGTGAGTTTCTCTGGGGCAGGAACTGTCTTTGTGTTTCTTCATATCCCCGGTGCTTAGTTCAATAGCTTGAACGTTATAAGGATTTCAAGAATTCTTATTGACACACACATACAGGATTCTGGTAGAAGTCAACAATCCACTAGAAGCATCCCATATCAATGAAGTCTTAGGTTTACACCACACTGCCACCTTTCCCAAATATATTGCTATACCCTGACACTGGTTTATAGTTTTCTTTTTTAATACTTTGTTCAGAAAGGTATTTGAATAGTGAGAAAAATTATATTGCCTCTCATCTTTCTCTTTTTTTGAAGCAGTCTACACATGTGGCATAGAACATACTTGTTCCGTTGCTTAGTACAGTACCTAGCACATAGTAGTTTTCCAATAAGTTGTAGTTGATGAACTGACTATTGATAGTTATGATATACTTTGTGTATCTATCATACTTAATGGAGTAACCATATGATTTTTCCTTCTGAAATTGATCTATCTAATTTATCCATTTCTTATTTTGTTATAGTGCTGTATGCTTACAGTAATAATATACAGTTATAGACAATCATCCATTTTTGTACTCTCTATTCTGTCAATCAATGTGATTTCACTAAGCAACTATGGGTCAGATATCGTGCTACCCAATGGGGATACAAATATTTATTAGAATACAGTTGTGTATAATTTTTAATCACTTTTTAGAAGCTTCTTTTATCCTAATGATCTAATCATAATGCTAATTGTATCTTATTGTTGTTAGTTTCAAAAGACTAGATTTTGTTTTGTCTATCATCATTTCACTGGCATTTTCAATATTTTTTATCTTTTTTCTGATGTTGGCTGTTCTTCTTCTGTTTTGTTGGTGTACGGCCTTGTCCCATTTTTAAGTACAGCCTCAAGTAATTAATTCTAAGCAGATATCAGTGTCAATATTCAAGCCCCCAAGTTGAGATAAAGAAATGGAGTAGAGAATAAAATATGAAAAATAGAAAGACTAACTTAGATATCTTTAGATGATGACAGTGATATGAGCAATGATATAAATGCATACAACAACTTCTAAGGAGGCACAATTACAAAGTGAAGAGAGCAGAGGGAGGGTTGGGTAGGGACAGTACATGTTGATACTATCCTCCCCCAGCCCAATGTGTCAGAGGACAAAAGAGAAGGAATGGCCAGTACTGGAGAATGTGAATGAGGATGATATATTACCCAAAAATAGGTGTCTCTGAGCAAAGGAAGATGGAAAAGTAGTAAAGAGATCTACAGTGAAGAGTAGCTTGTTAAGCAGAAAGCAGGGAATTCTTAGTCCACATTTAATAGAAACAGATGAGGATCAGAATAGGGAGAAAAAGGATGATCTAGATAAATTTGATGAGAGCTCTGGAAAAGGAAGAAGGGTGCAGGAGGTGAGTTTGCTAAGGGGAAGTAAAGTGGCAGTTAATGGGCATTTAGTTGATCAGAGTAGCAACTACAGTAATGGCAGCTGGGAAGATTATAAGGAAGCTATTAATCCTAGACTTCAGGTGCCTAGGGAAGTCACTTAATTATTCCTCTTCTTTTTCAAATGCTTTATTAAATTCTGGTTTAGATCATTCATTTCCACCAGATTTTGAGTTACAAATTTTCTCCCCATTTTTCCCCTACCCACTGCCCCAAAATAGCAGTCACACAGGATATCCCCTGCTCCAATCTGTACTCTCCCATATCTTCTCCCACACCCCCTTCAACTTTTCCAGTAGGGCATGGTGGATGTCTATGCCCCAGTGCCTGTATATCTTATTTCCCAATTACATGTAAAGTATAGTTAATAATAATAGTATATAAACATATATACATACATACATACACATATATGTATGTAATAAATTTATATACATTTTAAACATTGGATTTTAAAACTTTGAATTCCAGATTTGTGCCCTTCCTCCCTTGTCACCCACCCTTACTGGGAAGATAAACAATTCAGTATAGCTTGTACATGTATAGCTATGCAAAACATTATCATAGTAGATATATTGTAAAAGACTGACTATGTTTCCCTCCCTCCTATGCCACTTCCCACTTGTTCTATTCTCTTCTTTGATCCTGTCCCTTTTCAAAAGTGGGTGCTTCCAACTTCCCTTCTCCCCCCAGCCTGCCCTCCCTTCCATCATCTCCACTCTCATCCCCTTCCCCCCTACTCTTCTGTAGGGTGAGATACCCTATTTAGTGTGTATGCCATTCCATCCCTAACCCAAATTCAGTGAGAATAAGGTTGACCCATTCCCTTTTGCCTTCCTGTTCTTCCCCTCCATTGTAACCATTTTCCCTTGCCTCTTCTATATGAGATAGTTTACCCCATTCTGTCTCTCCCCATCTCCTCACATTATATTCCTCTCTCACCTCTCAATTTCACCTTTTAAGTATTATCCCTTCCTATTAATTGGTCCTGTGTCCTCTATCTATGTATACCTTTACACATATATACACACATTCATATATGTATTCATACATCCACATACCGTCCTATATAGACATTTATATTTCTATTTAGAGAGATATTTATATTCCCTTCAACTATTTTCATACTGAGAAAAGTTTCATAAGTTACAATTATCATTTTTCCATGTAGGAATGTAAATTGTTCAACTTTGATAAGTTCCTTATGATTTCTTTTCCCTGTTTACCTTCTCATCCTTCTCTTGCTTCTTGTATCTGAATGTCAAATTTTCTATTCAACTCTGGTTTTTTCATCAAGAATGCTTGAGAGTCCTCTATTCCACTGAATGACAATAGTTTCCCCTGAAACATGATACTCAGTTTTACTGGGTAGGTGATTCTTGGTTTTAATCCCAGTTCCTTTGACCTCCAGAATATCATATGCCAAGCCCTTCACTCCCTCAGTGTAGAAGCTGCCAGATCTTGTGTTATCCTGATTGTGTTTACACAATATTCAAATTTTTTCTCCCTGGCTGCTTGTAATATTCTCTCCTTGATCTGGGAATTCCATATATAATATTCATAATATTCATAGGCTATAATATTCATAGGAGTTTTCTTTTTAGGATCTTTTTCAGGAGGTGATTGGTGGATTCTTTCAACCTCTATTTTGCCCTCATGTTCTAAAACATCAGGGCAACTTTCCTTGAGAATTTCTTGAAGGATGATTTCTAGGTTCTTTCTTTGATCGTGATTTTCAGGTAGTCAAATAATTTTTAAATGATCTCTCCTCGATCTATTTTCCAGGTCAGTGGTTTTTCTAATGAGATATTTCACATTACCTTCTATTCTTTCATTTGTTTGGATCTGTTTAACAGCATCTTGATTTCTCATAAAGTCACTAGCTTCCATTTGCTCCAATCTAATTCTGAAGAAATGATTGTCCTCAGTGAGCTTTTGAGATTCTTTTTCCATCTGACAAATTTGGTTTTTTAAGGCATTCTTCTCCTCATTGCCTTTTTGAGCCTCTTTTGCCATTTGAGTTAGTCTATTTTTAAGGTGTTATTTTCTTCTGTTATTTAGTCTGTTGACTCTCACTTTATAATTTTCTTGCATCGTTCTCATTTCTCTTCCCAATTTTTCCTCCACTTCTCTTATTCTCTTCTTTTTTTTTTAAATTAATTTATTAGTTTAGTTTCAGTTGACAAGATTCAATTCCATAGTTCCTTGATTTTCAAATTTCCTTTACTTCCCTCCCCCCTCCCCTCATGACATCATATAGTACAGTATAGGGTCTGCAAATGCATTCATATTAAACATTATTCCAATTACAAAGGCATATTGTACTAGGTGGGATGAAAGATGGTAAGGAAGAAGTACAACCAAACAATGAGAAGAACAAGATCATTTAGTTTGCTTCCATCAGGATTCAGGCTCAGTTCTTTCTAGTTATATCTCTGGATGGCACATTTCTCACTTTCTTGAGTCATTCGGGATTAACTTATATCACTGCATTGCTGAAAAGAGTCCAGTCTGTCATAGTTGGTCGTCACAGATATGGTATGTCTGTGATTGTATACAAATTTCTTCTGATTCTACTCTTCTCGCTCAGCATCAGTTTGTATAAGTCTCTCCAGGTAATTATGAAATCCGTCACCTCCTCGTTTCTTATAGCACAATAAAATTCCATTACATTCATATACCACAACTTGTTTAGCCATTCCCCAATTGATGGGCACTCCTTTAGTTTCCAATTCTTTGCAACCACAAAAAGGGCTGCTAAAAATATTTTTGTACATATGGTTCTTCCTCCCACTACTATGATCTCTTTGGGATATAACCCTAGGAGTGGTATGGCTGGGTCAAAGGGTATGAAATTATTTATAATCCTTTGGGCATAATTCCAGATTGCTCTCCAGAATGGTTGGATAAGTTCACAACTCCACCAGCAATGTATTAGCGTTCCAATTTGCCCACATCCTCTCCAGCATTTGTCACTTTCTTGTTTTGTCATCTTAGCCAATCTGACTGGAGAGATGTGGTATCTCAGAGTTGTTTTGATTTGCATTTCTCTAATTAATAGTGATTTAGAGCATTTCTTCATATGCTTATAGATATCTTTAATTTCTTTCTCTGAAAACTTCCTATTCATATCCTTTGACCATTTCTCAATTGGGGAATGACTTGTATTCATATAGATTTGGCTCAATTCTCTATAAATTTTAGAAATGAGTCCTTTATCAGAGACACAGGTTGTAAAAATTCTTTCCCAATTTCCCACCTCCCTCTTGATCTTGGTTACATTGGCTTTGTTTGTGCAGAAGCTTTTCAATTTAATGTAATCAAAATTATCCATTTTGCATTTTATAATGCTCTCTAATTCTTGTTTGGTCCTAAAATCTTCCCCTCTCCACAGATCTGTCAGGTAAACTATTCCTTGCTTTCCCAAATTGCTTACAGTATCATCCTTTACACCTAGATCATGCACCCATTTAGACTTGATTTTGGTATATGGTGTTAGATAGTGATCTATGCCCAGTTTCTGCCATACTGTATTCCAGTTTTCCCAGCAGTTTTTGTCAAATAGTGCATTCTTATCCCAAAAACTGGGGTCTTTGGGTTTATCGAACAATAGATTGCTATATTCATTAACTGCTGGGTCTCCTGCACCTAATCTATTCCATTGATCCACTACTCTACACCTCTGCCAGTACCAAGCAGTTTTGATGACTGCTGCTGTATAATACAGATGAAGATCTGGCATAGCTAGTCCACCTTCCCTAGCATTTCTTTTCATTAATTCCCTTGATATTCTAGACCTTTTGTTTTTCCAAATAAATTTTGTTATTATTTTGTCTAACTCTACAAAGTAGTTTTTTGGTAAATTGATTGGAATGGCACTAAATATATAATTTAGTTTGGGTAAAATTGTCATTTTTATTATATTAGCTCAACCCAGCCACGAGCAATTGATATTTTTCCAACTATTTAGATCTGATTTTATTTCTGTGAGAAGTGTTTTGTAGTTGTGATCATATAGATTCTGGGTTTGTTTTGGCAAGTAGATTCCCAAATATTTTATAATGTCTACAGTGACTTTAAATGGGATTTCTCTTTCTATCTCTTGCTGTTGAGTTTTATTAGAGATGTACAGGAATGCTGAGGATTTATGTGGGTTTATTTTATATCCTGCAACTTTGCCAAATTTATTTATTGTCTCAAGTAATTTTTTACTTGATTCTCTAGGATTCTCTAAGTATATCATCATATCATCTGCAAAGAGTGACAGCTTGGTCACTTCTTTGCCTAATTTGATTCCTTTGATTTCTTTTTCTTCTCTAATTGCTACTGCTAACGTTTCAAGTACCAGATTGAATAAGAGGGGTGATAGTGGACACCCTTGTTTCACTCCTGATCTTATTGGAAAGGCTTCTAGTTTATCCCCATTGCATATAATACTTGCTGATGGTTTTAGATAGATGCTAGCAACTATTTTAAGGAAGGCTCCATTTATTCCTATACTTTCTAGTGTTTTTAATAGGAATGGATGTTGTACTTTGTCAAAAGCCTTTTCTGCATCTATTGAGATGATCATGTGGTTTTTGCTAGTTTTGTTGTTGATATGCTCAATTATATTGATGGTTTTCCTAATATTAAACCATCCTTGCATTCCTGGAATGAATCCTACCTGATCAGGGTGTATTATTTTTGTGATAAGTTGTTGGAGTCTTTTGGCTAATATTTTATTTAGAATTTTTGCGTCTAAATTCATGAGGGAGATTGGTCTATAATTTTCTTTCTCTGTTTTATCTCTTCCTGATTTAGGAATCAGTACCATATTTGTGTCATAGAAAGAGTTTGGTAGGACTCCTTCTTCACTAATTTTCCCAAATAGTTTGTAGAGTATTGGAATCAATTGTTCTTTAAATGTTTGATAGAATTCACTAGTGAACCCATCTGGCCCTGGAGATTTTTTCCTAGGGAGTTCATTGATGGCTTGTTTGATTTCTTTTTCTGAGATGGGGTTATTTAGGTAATTCACTTCCTCTTCAGTTAATCTGGGCAACTTGTGATTTTGTAAATATTCATCCATTTCACTAAGATTGTCATATTTATGTGCATACAATTGGGAAAAATAATTCCTCATTATTTTTTTGATTTCCTCTTCATTGGAGGTAGATTCACCCTTTTTATTTTTGATACTCATAATTTGGTTTTCTTCTTTCTTTTTTTTTATCATATTGACTAAGGGTCTATGAATTTTGTTGATTTTTTCATAAAACCAGCTCTTGGTTTTATTTATTAATTCAATGGTTTTCTTAATTTCAATTTTATTAATCTCACCTTTGGTTTTCAGTGTTTCTAATTTAGTACTAAATTGGGGATTTTCAATTTGTTCTTTTTCTAGCTTTTTCAATTGCATGTCCAATTCACTGACCTCCCTTCTCTCTGCTTTAATTAAGTATGCACTCAGGGATATAAAACTTCCCCTGAGAACTGCCTTTAGTGCATCCCACAAATTTTGGTATGTTGTTTCATTATTATCATTCTCTTGAATGAAATTATTGATTGTTTCTATAATTTCTTCTTTGACCCACCAATTTTTTAGGATTAAATTGTTTAGTTTCCAATTAGTTTTTAGTCTATCTTTCCATGGCCCTTTATTGCATATAATTTTTATTGCATCATGATCTGAGAATGATGCGCTTACTATTTCTGCCTTTCTGCACTGGATTGTGAGGTTTTTATGCCCTAGTACATGGTCTATTTTTGAGTATGTACCATGCACTGCTGAGAAGAAAGCAAATTCCTTTTTATCCCCATTCAGTTTTCTCCAGAGATCCATCATATCTAGTCTCTCTAGGATTCTATTCACCTCCTTAACTTCTTTCTTGTTTATTTTGAGGTTAGATTTATCGAGTTCAGAGAGGGGGAGATTAAGGTCCCCCACTAGTATAGTTTTGCTATCTATTTCTTCCTCTAATTCCTTTAACTTCTCCTCTAGGAATTTGGATGCTATACCACTTGGTGCATATATATTAAGTAGTGATATTGCTTCATTCTCAATGGTGCCTTTTAGTAGGATATAGTTTCCTTCCTTATCTCTTTTAATTAGATCTATTTTTGCTTTTGCTTTATCTGAGATAAGTATTGCTACCCCTGCTTTTTTTACTTTAGCTGAGGCATAATAAATTTTACTCCAACCTTTTACCTTTACCCTGTGGGTATCCCTTTGTTTCAAATGTGTTTCTTGAAGACAGCATATTGTAGGATTATGGTTTTTAATCCATTCTGCTATCCGCCTCTGTTTTATGGGAGAGTTCATCCCATTCACATTCACAGTAATGATGACTATCTGTCTCTTCCCTTCCATCCTATTCCCTCCCCTGTTTATGTTTTTGTTTCTTCCTTCTCCCTTCCCCTCCTTGAAGTTTTCCCTTTTGACCACCCCCTCCCTCAGTGTTCCCACCCAGTGACCCCCCTTCTTAACCTACCCTCTCCCCTTACTACTATTTCCCTCCCTTATAATCCCTCCCTTTAGTCTCCTCCTTTTCACCCCCCCCCTTACCCTCCCACTATCTATAGGACACAACAAATTTTTATACTTATCAGAGTAAATTACTCCCCGTTTGATTCCAAACCAATGAGAGTAAATTTCAAACAATGCTCCTCTCCCTCCCTCCAATTCCTCTATTTAATGAATTTATGTGTCTATTCACGTTAGATTCTTAAACTTCACTGATTAATTTGATCCTTCTTTGAACCAGAACCAGTGAGAATAGTGTTTAAATGATGTTCCTCTCCCTCTTACTTTCCCTTCTTCTATAGTGTGTTTTGATGCCTCTTCAGATGGCATATTTTACCTTTTCCTAGCTCATCCTTTCCTTTTTCCCATTACAGTACCATTGATCCCCTTAATAGTCTTTTTTTTTTTTAGACTCCATGTTAGTGCATTCATACCCACACCCTCTAAGTATAACCCTTTTGCAGGTCATGATAATCATAGAGATTTCAAATATTGACAGTTATCAGCTCCACATATAGGGATGTGAACATTTTGCTCTTGTTGCATCCCAAGTAATGAGCTTGTGTTTGTGGGTGTGGGTATGTGCACTTCTGCGTGTGTGAGTCTATGTTACCCTTGTTTACCTTTTTATGTTCTTCTGGAGTCTTGTAATTGGAGATCAAATTTTCCATTGAGCTCTGGCTTTTTCATTAGGAAAGTCTGGAAGTCCCTTACTTCATTAAACGTCCATCTCCTTGCCTGAAAGATTATGCTCAGTTTTGCCGGGTAGTTAATCCTTGGTTGTAGTCCTAGCTCTCTTGCCCTACGAAATATCAAATTCCAGTCCCTCCGCTCTTTTAATGTAGAAGCTGCTAGGTCCTGTGTGATCCTAACTGTAGTTCCTCGATATTTGAATTGTTTCTTTTTGGCTGCTTGTCGAATTTTTTCTTTAATCTTATAATTCTGGAATTTGGCTACTATATTTCTTCGAGTTTTCAGTTTGGGATCTCTTTCAGGAGGAGTCCGGTGAATTCTATCAATAGCTATTTTATCTTCTGATTCCAGGACCTCAGGACAGTTTTCTTTGACAATCTCTTGGAGGATGTTGTCTAGACTGCTTTTCTCATCATGGCTTTCTGGTAGACCAATAATTCTTAGGTTGTCTCTCCTGGATCTGTTCTCTAGGTCAGTTATTTTTCAGTGAGATATTTTACATTTTCTTGCAATTTTTCGATCATCTTGTTTTTTTCGATTGACTCCTGCTGCATCATAGAGTTCTGAGTTTCAGTTTGGTTGTATCTAATTTTTAGTGAATTATGGTCTTCAATAAGTTTTTGAAGTTCCTTTTTTAGGGAGGTATTTTCTTTTTCCAAGTTGGTCATTGCCTCCCTGATTTGGTCTTTAAAATTTTTCTTAAGCTCCTCCAGGAATGCTATTTGGGCTTGAGACCAGATCATGTTTCCTTCTGTGGTCTCTGGTGTGGGCAGAGAGTCTATATTGTCCTGTGTGTTTTGTTGTTCATGCCCTGCATAGTATGCGCGAATAGACTTTCTTGCCTTCCCCTTCTCCTTTTCAGCTTCCTTCCTTCCCATTGTGACTTCCTGTTTCTTAGTGTCTCAGGCTATGAGTTTACGGCCTGATCCTTGACTTTGAATACCTCTGGGTTGCTAGTTTATGGCTAAGTCAGGGAAGTCAGTGAGGAATGTAGATGTGTAGGTGGGGTTGAGTCTGACCACTTCAGATTTCTGCCTCTATACCCCTGGGCTATAAGTAGTCTTTTGTTGGTGAGGTGAGGTGGGGCTAGTTGGGTCCCCTCCCTCTCTTCTCTTCAGATTCCTGGCTGTCTCAGTTACACCCTTTCTTGGAGATTCTCAAGCCTGAGGCTATTTCCATTAACTTGGGATTTCAGTCTGGGTGGGAGACTTATCTTTGGATTTTCTGCTTCATGAAGGAGGGATGGGAGGATCGAAGCAGCTAGAATTTACTTTGCCATTCCAGCCCCTGTATCATACAGGCAGGCAGTTTCTAAATTTCCAGGCTGGGGGCTGAATGCAGCCTGAGAAGCCACTCTCTCCACTGGGGGCCCGATTCTCCTACCTGGCTCCAATGATCCGTTCCCTCTGCGAGATGACTGCGATTCGTCCTTGGTAAGTCTGCAGGCTGGGGCTTTTTCTCTCTCTGGTGTAGTCTGCTTGCCTGCTCTTAGGTCTGAGCTGTGCAGACCCCACACGCTCTGCGCTCGACCTGTGCGGGCACTCTGGGCAACCTCCTGTGCTGGATTCTGCCACACTCTGTCTTCCACTGGGCTTCGTCACTCCGGAATCTGCTCAGATTTACCCTTTTGGACTTAGTGACAGAGGAGCTCAGCGAGGTTACTGCTTCCTTTCCGCCATCTTGGCTCCGCCCCCCTCTTATTCTCTTCTTAAGGTCCTCTATGGCCTATAACCAGCTCATATTTTTGTTTGAAACTTTTGGTGCAGGAGTTCTGACTTCATTATCTTCCTCCTGTTCCATGCTTTGATCCTTTTTGTTGCCAAAATAGGAGTGTAAAATTGGCTTGCTCTGTTTATTTTGCTTTCTTTGCCTGCTTATATCGCCACTCAATTACTTGACCCCTGGGCTTTTTGCCACAGTAGTACTCTGCCACCAGACAGGTGAACTTCATCCCAAATGCTGGGGTTTTCTCAGCTGCTAGACATATTAGGTGGGTGCACTCTCTCCTGCTCATGCTCTGGCAAGCTGGTAGCACACCCCAGGACCTCCACCCTAGACCACAATCCAAATCCAAGCAGGTTAAAGAAATAGGGATTACTCCTCAGACTGGTCACTTGGTCCCACTACACTCTGTAGACCAGGAGCTTAACCTCCCATGTGGCACTGGCTGCACAGGCCATGGCACCACAGCAGCTTCTCACCCCAGTGGCAAAGGCCAACCGTATTCCCAACTACTGGATCCCAATGTCCATGCTGCACTGACCTCTTACTTTGTCCTTAGCATATATGAGTTGATAATTCTGGAAACTGCCACAGCTACTGGTGATCTGGAGTTCCTCCAGAAGATGTTTGTTCAGGCCCACCTTGGGGCTAAAACTTCAGGCTCACAAGGGGCTGGGCTCGGCTCCCAGAGTGCTGCATTGGCCAATTCCTGCCAGCCTGCAGGGCTGTCCTCAGTGGGAGGTTAGGTTCTCTGTGTCCTTTTGTGGGTTCTGTAACTCCAAAGTTTGTTCAGAGTTGCCTTTCACATGAATTGGGGGAGATGGAAGATGGAGCCCTGTGGAAGTCCTGTTTCTACTCCTCCATCTTGACTCTGCCCCCACTTCATTTTTCTTTCCCTCTCTAGTGCTGGTAATGCTGCTTTTCCTCCTTCCTTTGATGGACACTCAAAGGCTCTCAATCATGTCAATCTTTCATTCCAATCTATTTCTATATAGGTAAGCAACAACCACAGCAGAAGCTGCTCCACTTACCAAAAACAGACAAACAAACAAAAAAACAAAACAAAACAAAAACCCACAAATACAGAAGCTTAAACACACCACTTCTAAACAAACACTTTCAGGACTCTTTCCCCTACCAGATAAAATAAAAACTCTTTATCCTTGCATTTAATGAACCCCTAGTATCTGTTTCTTAAACCCATATTCTGAGTCTTATTACATGATATTCCCCATCACATACTTTGTTTGGGTCAAAATGTATGACTACTTGGGGTGGCTAGGTGGCACAGTGAATAGAGCACTAGCCCTGGAGTCAGGAGGACCTGAGTTCAAATCCAGCTTCAGACATTTTACACCTACTAGACATGTGACCTTGGGCAAGTCACTTAACTCAAATTGCCCCTCCAAAAAAAGAAACTGTATGACTACTCATGTTATCCTATACCCTTTTCTCTGACTTGTATGTAGTAAAAAGTAGGCTGTTCTCCATCCCTAAAATATACATGCAATATATACACAAACACATTCCCTTTTTCAGTTCAACCTCTTCCTTAAAAGTCTAGCTCAGGTAATACCTCCTCTGAAAACTTTCCTATTATCACTTCAATATCCATTCCATGAACTGAACTGAAAGCAGATTTTCCTTCAGACTTTCTTAAATTAATATATCTGAAACTCTTTATTCATGTCTCCATGTAGTTTGTGTTGTATTTATTTTTTTAATTTACTATCCCTCTTCTTAAGTACAATACCTATGTTATTTTTATCTTTTACACTCTAATATGTAACAGAACACAATGACTTAGACCTAGTAGGCTCTTGATAAATGGTTTTTAATTGAAATTTCAGCCATATTTAATATCACTACACTGTGAACCATATTTCCCTTCTTATACTTTCTAAATTGGCATTGTTCCAACATGATTTCCAAAGCCTATTATGATAAAAAATGCTTCTATTTAACTATTTAGAGTTCCCAAAGGTACCGTCCAAGTCAAGAATTTTCATTTTGCCAATATATACTTTCATAGTAAGATGTGTTCACTTTCACCTTTGCCTTAAGCCTAATATGTCCTCTTCCCTAATTTTCTCAAATATTTAGAAACAATAGTAGCATATACCTTTTAGAGAACCTTTGCTCTTTTTTAGCCCAGCAAAACAAGGTTTATTACAGGAAAACTTTATGAGTAGCCCTATGCTTAGTCTAATAACAGAGCTAAATTTTGATTTTTATTCATTCCTCTTAGGAGTCATATGTCCTGTTTCATTTTGATATTTCACGCTGTAACTCTTCTCTAACATCCTCCCTTTTGGCTTGTAATTTTAGAAGTCAACTGAAGATCAAGTATGATTGAACCATTTATTTATATATTGCCCATCACATTTTGTCATATCCTCTGAGTCTGGAGGAAAGCTTTCTAGCGGAGATAATAATGGGCAGGTTTTTAGCTTTAAGCAGTGGAATGAATTTTAAATTTAGTTTCATACTTAATCATAAATGAAATGAGTATGTGTAGGTGAAAAACTATTAACAGTCTTAAAACTAATCTTGTCTTCAGTTCTTATGACAGGCAAGTGAAGCTTTAAAGGGTTGACAGCATTTGAGGAACTTTAAGGACATTCACACAAAGTGAAAGAGAGGTTAGTAAATTACATTGAAACTTCAATTAAATAGAATATTCAAAAGGGAAATGTGTTTTTGGTTAATTGAAGTTTTCCTTAACAAACCTGGGAATTGTTTTGTGTTCAGATTATTGTTGCCTTCAATATGTGAATGTCCTGATTAATGTTACACTTTTCAGATTCTAACTCATTTGTGACCTCTCTTCTTGTGTGATTTCTCTATATCTTTCTATAAATCTTCACTAGGAAGTCAATTTAAAATGATAGAGACCTTCCTCTAATTGACTGAACATTTTTGAATTCTAATGGCATACTTATACTGTGTATCCCTCACTCACAATATGGCTAGTCCTCTTGTGATTGTTTGATTCCTGTTATCATCCTTCATTCTGACTTTCTAGGGAAATTCCCATAATAAACACAAAGAAGACTACATCTTTCAGCCAAATGTCTAACTATAAAGATGCAGTCTGATATATAATAATTTGTGAAATCCTATATGCTCCTTTCTCATACTTTCATCAGATGCCTAGATGCATTACGTAGATCATCTTCATGAAAATTTGGTATAAATGAGTAGGTAGTTATATGGTTAATAGTTATTAACTTTTATTAAGGTCATTTGTTGTTGTTGTTATTGTTCAGTTGTTTATACTCACATATGACTTCATGGCTCCATTTAGGGCTTTATTAGTACAGACATTGAAACGATTTGCCATTTCCTTCTCTGACTCATTTTACAGATGAGAAAACTGAGGCAAATGGGGTTAAGTGACTTGGCCAGGGTCACACAACTAGTAAGTGTCTGAAACCAAAATTTAATTCACAAAGATGAGACTTCCTAATTCCAGGCCTGGCACTCACTCTATCCACTGTGATACCTAGTTGCTCTATTAAGGTTACACAACACACACACACACACACACACACACACACACACACACACAAGCTTCTGCTATGTTGTCCTTATTGAGATATCTTGGTCTTAATGAGCCTTTCCCTTCTTTGTATATTTTAATGCAATTTCTACTTCCTTGTGTAACATAACATAGACTGTGGTAATGATAAAGAAAAGGATTTGTTATAAAATTACTTACAGATCTTTTCTATTTTTTCAACCTGTTTCTCTTCTATTTTCATCCTTGGGATAATTTTCCTTCACTGGGATTCTCACTATGCTTTTTTATTGTTTTTTACCCATAACTTCTGGTTTTTTTTTGTTGGGATATGCTCATAATTTGCTACAATGCCTTCCAATAATATCTCATGCATAAGTTTATACTCTAAAATGATAACAGACTTTAACTGCCACATTTCTTTTCTTGGACATATCATGCCTTTGCTGACTAAGATACCATCTAAGATCTTTTGATCTCCTCATTATGGAAACTGATATGACAGATAAAAATCTTTAGGAAATTAGTCTAGCTACATCAATATGTATCCTTTTACCACTTTTGTATGCATTTCAATGTTAACAGATTGTTTCAATAATTCAAGATGGAATTGCTCCAATGGTATGTCACATGTTTATGTTTATCATTTCTTATAATTTTACATTTATTTTGATCTAAAATTTGACTGCACCCAGATATCAGATATTTTAAATGATGCCTATATTGTTAACCAGTTATTTACTATGGTTTAAAATATAATCACTCACTTTTCATTTTTTGAGATACTCACTATGTCCAGTAACTCCTCATTCTGTTCTTAAAAGATTCATGTTGATTTGACTGGAGGGTCTTTTCAAGTCCTTATTCTAGTTTTTCTACTTTTTTGTCCTCTGGAAAAATTGGTAGAAAAGCTGCAATCATTTCCATTGATGGTCTTTTTTAACCAATGTTTATTATCACCACTGCAACAGATAATAATAATATCCCATAAATGATTTTTTTCTTGTAATCAAGTGCACAATAATATCCATACTACTACTCCTCTATGTACCTTTCCAAGGAATGCCTATAAGTCTTCCTTTCATTTAGCAAAAAAAAATCCTTATGTCTTCTGGTCAGTGTCAAGATGGATATAATTTTATTGTTCCAATAATATGTCCATTCAATAACTGGAGAAGTTTCTCACATTTAAAGTGCTTATAACTAAGGTAATGTAAGTAAATGGTCTATTTGATTCCCCCAGTCTCCTTTTCTACCATTCTGTCCATTGACAATGCAGAAGTAGAAGGGATGAGAGACATGTTATGCATTTTCCCTTGAATTGCCATGACCAAAGAATTTGCATGTAAGTACTAGAGAAAAACCTCCTGACAAATAGTTCATCTAATCCTCAGAAGAAAATATTTATCAACAAGATCATACTAGAAGCATTTCCAGAATAGGAAAAGTTATCAATGACCCTACTCTGTTGACTAGGCTTTTAGAACCCAGAATCATTGCCAAGCCATCATGAAACACAAAGATAGGATACGATAGAAGTTTTGTTGATAATGTTTATAAAAGTATATCTATACTTCCTAGTTGCAGTCTGCTACAAATGAACAAAACTGAATCTTTATAAGATTACTTCTATACTTCCTGGTCTGATTCTACTACAAATGAATAAAATTGAAATGTTGATGAAGGTCTTATAGTGCATTAGGGTTATCATTTCTAATATAGCTACTATAATACGGTACTATAATTTATTGCAAATATGACGTTTATTTAAAACATTCTGGTTTTTTGTTTTTGTTTTTCACTTTTTGGAGGGCAATTGGGGTTAAGTAACTTGCCCAAGGTCACAAGGCTAGGTTTTTGTTTGTGTGTGCATTAAGTGTCTGAGGCCGGATCCGAACTCAGGTCCTTCTGACTGCAGGGCCGACGTTCTACTCACTGCGCCACCTAGCCGCCACAACATTCTGGTTTTTAAAGAACTTTCTTAATAATGCTATTTAGATACATAATGCAAGTATTATCTCCATTTAATTAATGAATTAATAGGAAACAGAAGCTAATCAATATAATCACTTGTATATGAGTATGGATCATTGATTTCTGAGTTGGAGAGGATATTTCAGGTCATCTAGTTCAAGCAATTCATTTTCAAATGAGGAAATAAGGTCACAAAGTTAATAAATGGCAAATCCAAGGTCCTCTAATACTAAATCAGGTTTTCCACTATACTTTTCTGCCTTTTAAAAATTTAGTCCAATATTCTTTTCCTAACCTAAAGTGCCAGCAAAAATACACAGAATATGTTTTAGAAATTATTTTTCTAGAATAAATTCTTGGCAATATATTATAATGTTCTCAATAATCAAAGTGGAAGATAGCCAAAATGTCCATTGATTGAATGCTAAGCCATCCTGGGTTTAGGTCAGTAGAAGCTTCATTTAATATGGATAATTTAGTTGACTCCTGATACTTTTTGACATGAGGCAATTATTTGATTCTGAATGATCCAGAACATATTTATATAGATTAAATTTAAATGTGAGTATCATTTTCATGTTCCCACAGTAAAAGAGAATATTCTTTTAGGTTTAAAATAAATGTTAATTAAGTAGGACTGAATAGGAAAGTGTACTTGATCTATTGAAAAGTATTGTCAAGTCAAATCAACGAGTATTTACTAAATAATTACTGTGTGGCAGTTACTGGGCTAAGAAGTGGGGAAAATAACACTACCAGAAACAAAGGATCTTATATTCTAATGAGGAAATACATCATATAAAAGGGGAGTAAAGGATGATACACACATTGAGGCACAATAGGGAAACAACAGAGAGATAGGGAAACAACATAGAGTCAGGAAAATAGCCTCCGGTGTAATGAAAACATTACTAGTCTATAGATCTTCCTTAATATGGAACTTTGGGGAAGTTCAATCAGAAAAAGAGGCTACATTAACAGAGGGAATTTCCAGTGTGTGAAATGCAGAGTTAGAGGGAACTTTCAGGGCAAAGAGCTTTCTGTGGCATGATACAGAAAGTCAGGAGATTTAGCAATGCAACGTGGAGAGGAATGAAGACATGGCTGACCAGAGAGTGCTCATTAAAATAGAGATTGAGAGGAACCAGCCAATCAGAGGGAGATGTCACAAGGGCAGGGGATACTTCCAGTGCAAGAAGTCCAGGGCTAGAGTTAACTTACATGGTAAGGAGATTTCTGTGGCATGGTAGAAAAAGCTCAGAATTATATTCTAAAGAAATGGATACTTTATATTTGCAAAACAATTCCATCTGGTACTACTATTTAATGATGTTTGCAGAAGCTAATGTCTAGAAATTGTTCCTGTGGTATTTGAAATTCTTAATAAATCTAAAAAAAAAACCTCACAGTACTTTCAAATGAGCAAAAAGATCTTATTAAAGAATGAGAATTCACTGAAACCCAGTCATGGCCCCAGGGATATGAAGCAATTCGACACTTTATGATGTTAGCATTTAGCTTACAGTTTTAATCAGGGTGGAAGGGACATTGAATGGCATACAATGCAATGCTCTCTATTTTTAGATAAAGAATCTAAGGCCCAATGATGTGAAGTATCCAAGGTCACAGGTTTTCTCTTGAGTAAATGTAGTAAGCTATAAGCACATATCCTCACTCTGTCTACATTTTTTTTTTTGCTTTTTTTTTGGAGGGCAGTTGGAGTTAAGTAACTTGCCCAAGGTCACATGGCTAGGTTTTTGTTTGTTTGTTTGTTTGTTTTGTTTTGCGTGTGCATTAAGTGTCTGAGGTCAGATCCGAACTCAGGTCCTTCTGACTCCAGGGCCGACGCTCTACTCACTGCGCCACCTAGCCACCCCCTGTCTACATTTTAATATCCTAAAAATCTTGTCCTATACCTTACCAAACTGATTCAATAATAATCAATACCCCATCACTACTTAGTCAGATATATTTTTGTTTGTTTGTTGTACCTCTCATTGAGAAACATCTGTGCACCCAGTGAAGCCCATGGTCCTAAGACATATTCCAAACATCCTGATAATAAGGGGTTCAAAATAGAAAATGGTATATTCCTCACAGCTTGTTCTTTGAGGAAAGGCCAAAATTCAGAGGTAAAGCTAAGAAAATCGTTTTTTGACTAGAAAGAATCTTCCCTGTTTGAGCTTATTTGAGAGTTTTCTTTTATTCTAACTTTTTTTTTTACTTTTTTCTCCTTGCTCCTACTAATCAACAAACATCTAGGCACTGTGGAAAAAACTAGAGAAATAACTAAAAATAGTTCCTAACCATAATAAGCTAACATTCTGATGAGGAAAACAACATGTAAATAACTAGATACATACAAGAGATAAAGTATCCCAAAAGTTTTAGTACAACTTTAAGCTTCTTTTTTGTATTTTAAACTCAAACACCAGCACACAAATACTCAATAGAGAAAAAAAAAATCATAAACTTAAATATTGAAACAAAAACAAAATAAGGGGGGAAAAAGCATGTCATGTTCATACTGGAACATAAGATTCAAGGTTTCAAAATATGCAATGATAAAGTTTCATTTCAAGAAATCCTGTATAAGAAATACTATATATTGTGTTGAGAGCTGTCCTTTTCTTTTCTTCCTTGTAAGTTTTCTTTTGTTCTCTGCTGTTGACTTTTTACTTTGTTCTTTTTTCATCCTTCCCCCCTCCCCAGGCTACAATTAAGTGTGAATATATTACCACATATAGATATATGTGTGCACATATACATACACACACACACACACACACACACACACACACACACACACATATATATATATAGAGAGAGAGAGAGAGAGAGAGACATATAGTTTCCCTAGTACATTGATCTTTGTCTTTATGTTTGTGCATGTCTCATTTCCTATCCCTATACGCATGCATATATATATTTGTATGTATATACACAAACATACACATAGACATATACTTTCCCTAACAAATTCTACTTCTGATCTTTGTTTTTGTTTGTGTGTATTTTCTAACCCTACTAGCTTTTCTATTTTACTTCTACCCATTACCTTTTCCTCCTATTACTTAACCTACCCCCCCCAAGGATCCTTTTCTCATCCTCTCATTCCCACAAACAGCCTTCTCTACTCCCTCCTTAACCTATTCCCTCACCTTAACCTCTAGAGACCCCTCCCTTATCCTCTCCACCCTCCCCATCCTCTTAGCATTTTATTTCTTTCTAAGTTTAGAAGACTTTTATACTCTTAGATATGTATGTATTGTTCTATCTTGAACCCATTCCCACTGAAAGTAGGTTTGCAGAACTACCAGCCTTCCCATCCCCCATCTAATTCCTCTTTGTAGGTTCTTCCTCTTGTACCTTATTTGTATAAAATAATTCCTCATTTTAGCTGATCCTAAATGGTTTTACTTTTTAAAGTCATATCATACTCAGGTCTACCCCAATACTTTCTTTTTTTTTTGGAGGGGGCAATGTAGGGCAATTGGGGTTAAGTGACTTGCCCAAGGTCACACAGCTAGTTTTCTGTTAAGTGTCTGAGGCCAGATTTGAACTCAGGTCCTCCTAACTCCTGGGGCAGTACTCTACTCACTGCATCACCTAGCTGCCCCTACCCCAATATTTCTTACAAACTACCCAATTACTAATTATAATCTTAGACATATATACATTTTACACAAATAAAAAGTAAATGATCTATCCTTATTGAATTCCTTTTAATTGTTCTTTGATATATACCTTATATTTCTCTTAGCTCTTGTATGTGAAAACTTCTATTAAATTCAAATTTGTTTTTTTTAACAAAGTCTTAAAAGTCTGACAGTTGATCCAATCTGTACTTTTTTTCACTCAGGATTATGCTTAACTTTGCTGGGTGTGATATTTTCAGCCAGAGCTCCAGTTCTTTTATTCTTTGATATATGGTGTTCTAAGACTTGTCGTCCTTTAGTATCTCCACTGCTAGGTCTCATGTGATTTTAATTATGACACCACAATATTTCAACTGTCCTTTTCTTGTTACTTTTAATATTTTATCCTTGAGCTAAGGTTGCAGAATTTGACTATAATATTCCTATGAGTTTTTTCTCATAGGATCTCTCTCAAGTAGTGATTGATGGATTTTTTCTATTTCTTCTTTTCCGCCCCTTGTTCTAATGCTTCAGGACAATTTTCTCTAATCATTTCTTGTATTATTGTGTCAAGATTCTTTTTTTTATCATAACTTTCAGGCAGTCTGATTATTCTTATGTTTTCTTTTCTTGATCTGCTGTCTGAACCAGTTGTTTTTCTTTTTCTTTTTCTTTCTTTCTTTCTTTCTTTTTTTTTTTTTTTTTTTTGCTTTTTGGAGGGTGATTGGGGTAAGTGACTTGCCCAAGGTCACATGGGTAATTTTTTGTGTTGAGTGTCTGAGGACTGATCTGAACTCAGGTCCTCCTGACTCCAGGGCCGATGCTCTATTCACTGAGCCTCCCAACCACCACATGTTTTTCTTATGTTTCACTTTCTCTTTTATTATTTCATTCTTCACATTTTGTTTAATCATTTCTTGATCTTTTATAACTTTACTGGTTTCACCTTGCCAAATTCTAATTTTCAATGTGTCATTTTCTTCCTTGTGATTCTGGATCTCTTTTTCTAATTGATTGACTTCCTTTTCATAATCTTCTTGTTTTTCTTAGATTTTTCTTATTTTTTAGTTTCTCTTCCATCTCTCTCATTTGATTTTTAAAGTCTTTTGTAAGTTATTCTTTGAATTCTTTTGGGGCAGAAGATCATTTGACATTACTCATTGGGGTCTTTTTTTTCTTCAATATCCTCCTCTGAAGATGAACTCTGGTCTTCTCTATTATCAAAAAGCTTTCCATGGTTGGATTCTTTCTCCTTTGCCTGTGCATTTATTTTTTTTTTTGTGGTAATAGCTTGATTCTTATAATCACCTCTAACCCTGGGGCATGGGGGGTACCTCTTACCCAGATCTCTGTTCTCCCCTCTAGCCTGGAACCAAAGCCAAACCTCCAGCCTCCTGTAAGTTCCCACAATGAGGGGCATTCTGCCCCCCTGTTTCTGTGCTCCCTGGGCATGTGCTAGTTCCTTCTTGCCCCCACCACTCTCAGCAGCACAGCTGGTTCTGGTATTCCTTGTTGGAGGTATTTCCTCAATCTTCCCAGGTTCAGAAGTCCAACTACCCTCACTATCCCAGAGGTAAAAGCTCCAGTGGCTGGTTGGCCTCCCAATCCAGCTATCCCTAAGACTTCACACTTGTTTAAGTAGCTTGTGGTTTATTGTTAAAGCAGACCCAAGCCTGGAGATGTTACTCTTGACTAGGCCCAAACATCATCCTAGGATTTTTCTTCTGTGTCCCAGGAAGATCCCTGTTGTGCCCCCATTCTTATTTGTTTTTACCCTCACTTTGTTCACCCTAAGGCACTATTTTATCTCTTTTGTGGAGGAAAATCTTGAGAGCTTAGAATTTTCTGACCTATACCATCATCTTCCCAGAAGCTTTTCAATTTTAACCTTTAATAGCTTTTTATAAAAATCATTTTATTGATGTATTGTTTTATATCACTAAATTTTTCTCAGTAACAGTACCTCTCTCTTTTCCAGAGACTCATTCCATATAACCATTAGTATTTTTAAAGACATAAAAAAGAAAATAAAAAAGAGAGAATGAAGAAATCAGAATAACTTCAATACATTGAAAAAGTCTGAAAATATGTGCAAGGTGCAATTCTTATGGACCTACCACCTTTGCAAAGGAAAGGTTTGAGAATGTCTTCCTATATTTCTTCCTTGGAGCCATGTCTGTTCTTTATCATTATGCAAAATTCACTCTTGATATTTTTGTTACAAATCTTTGATTGAGCTGAAATAATTTTTAAAACTTTGATTCTTCTAGTTTTGAATTAATTTTTATCTTTCTTATATCAATGGTCTGGCTTTAAAGCTAATTCAGGAATGATTTTTTACAAAAATTTTCACATTGAAATATATCATTACATAAAATAATTTTGAATCATTTCCAATATAAAATCTTATATGAACATTTAACTTCAATGCAAGTTTCTCTCTGAACTGTCTATGATGTTAATGTAATTACTTCCACTAGAAAACACACTCCATGATGCCAGGGAGGAAAAAGTTTGGTTTTATATGAATTAAATCTCTGTGTTCTCATAGAGTAATATTTCTAATAATATTATAATAGAATTATATATTGTATGAAAAGTTTAAAAATTACCTTAAAGAACATCTCCCTTATTCTACAAGTTAGGAAACATTTCTTTATAGAAATTCTCTTTTTAAAATCCTAGTTGTGTTCTATTAATGATCACATAGAACTTCACTTATCCACTAGCTTCTAAAATAGTTTTTTTTTTTCATAGCTTTTGATGTAATTTTTTCTTAGTTGCAGTCAGATAATTTTTTTATCATCATTTTCATTCCATGACTTGGTATAGGGAATTAATAAATCTGGGCTGACTTGCATTTGGAATACAGCATAGTGTTGTCAATGAGCCCAAACTATTTTTTCTTCTTTAACAAATGCTTTATTAACTTCTGGTTTACATCATTCATTTCCACCAGATTTTGAGCTACAATTTTTCCCCATTTTTCCCCACCCACCACCCCAGAATAGCAGTCCCACCAGATATCCACTCAACCAATCTGCTCTCTCCCATATCCTCTCCCATACCCCCTTTGACTCTACCAGCAGGGCAAGGTGCCCCAATGCCTGAACATCTTGTCTCACAATTACATGCAGAATAGTATTAATAATAGTATTTATATACATTTGAAACATTCAATTTTAAGACTTCGAATTTCAGATCCATTCCCTTCCTCCCCTGTCACCCACTACCTCTGGGAAGACAAGCAATTCAGTATGTGTTGTACATGTATAGCTATGCAAAACATTACCATAGTAGGTATATTGTAAAAGACTGCTTATATTTCCCTCCCATCCATCCCACCCCCCCACCTGGTCCGTTCCCCACTTTGATCTTGTCCCTCTTCGAAAGTGGGTACTTCCAAACTCCCCTCCCCCCAGAATGCCCTCCCTTCCATCACCCCCCTTCCCATCTCCCCTCCCCCCACTCTCCTGCAGAGTGAGATATCCCACTCAGTATGCATGTGATTCTCTCCCTGAGCCAAATTCAATGAGAATAGGGTTTTGCCTTTTTTGCCTTTCTGTTCTTCCCCTCCCCTTCAACTACTTCCCACCAAATTCAACCTGTGCCCTCTATCCATGCATACCTGCAAACATACATACACACATTCGCATATGTATTTATATGTCCATATACCCTTCTTCAATTATTTTCACAACGAGAAAGGTTTCATCAGGCACAGTTATTGTTTTTCCATGTAGGAATGTTAATAGTTCAACTTTGATAAGTTCCTTTTGATTTCTTTTCCCTGATTACCTTCTCAAACATCTCTTGCTTCTTGTGTCTGAATGTCAAATTTTCTATTCAACTCTGGTTTTTTCCTCAAGAATGCTTGAAAGTCCTCTATTCCACTGAATGGCCATATTTTCCCCTGAAACAAAATACTCAGTTTTGCTGAGTAGGTGACCCTTGGCTTCAATCCCAGCTCTTTTGCCCTATGGAATATCATATTCCATGCCCTTCAATCCCTCAGTGTAGAAGCTGCCAGGTCCTGGGCTATTCTGATTGTGTTTCCACAATATTGGAATTGTTTCTTCCTGGCTGCTTGGAGTATTTTCTCCTTGATCTGGGAGTTCTGGATCCTGGCTACAATATTCCTAGGAGTTTTCTTTTTGGGATCCTTTTCAGGAGGCGATTGGTGGATTCTTTCAACCTCTATTTCCCCCTCTGTGTCTAAAACATCAGGGCAATTTTCCTTGAGAACTTTTTGAAAGATGATTTCTAGGTTCTTTCTTTGATCATGACTTTCAGGTAGTCCAATAATTTTTAAATTATCTCTCCTGGATCTATTTTCCAGGTCAGTGGTTTTTCCCATGAGATATTTCACATTGCCTTCTATTCTTTCATTTGTTTGGATCTGTTTAACAGCATCTTGATTTCTCATAAAGTCACTAGCTTCCATTTGCTCCAGTCTAATTCTGAAGGAATGATTCTCCTCAATGAGCTTTTGAGATTCTTTTTTCATCTGGAAATTTGGCTTTTTAAGGCATTCTTCCCCTCATTGCCTTTCTGGGCCTCTTTTGCCATTTGAGTTAGTCTATTTTTTAAGGTGTTGTTTTCCTCAGTCAGGCTGTTGACTGTCATTTCATACTTTTCTTGCATCTTTATCATTTCTCTTCCCAATCCTCCCCCCTTCTCTTATCTGCTTCTAAACGTCCTCTATGGCCTGTAGCCAGCTTGTATTTTCGTTTGCGGCTTTTGGTGCAGGAGTTCTGACCTCGCAGTCCTCTTCCTGTTCCATGCTTTGATCCTCTTTGCCCCCAAAATAGGAGTCTAAAGTTGCATTTTTCTGTTTATTTTGTTTCCTTTGCCTGGGCATATTGCCACTTAATTACTTGATTTTTGGGCTTGTTGCCACAGTAGGACTCTGCCACCAGACAGGAGAGCTTTCATCCCAAATGTGGGGTCTTCACAACTTCTGGCAGTTGGGTGGCCTCTGTAAAGCCTCCACTCGCTCTGGCAAGCTGGATACCCACCCCAAACCTCCACCCCAGACCACAATCCAGATCCAAGCAGGTTAAAGCAAGAGCGATTAACCCCCAGACTGATCGCTGGATCTCTCTACAGTTCGAAGACCAGGAGCTGGAGCTGCCACTGATGCTGCAAAATGGCCTCTGTGCTGAGTTTCCTCAGTAGCTTTTCACCCCCAGTGGAGGAGACCAACCTGTTCCCCAAATACTGGTCCCAAAGTCCATGGGGCACTAACCTCTCACTTTGTCCTAGGCATGTCTGTGCTGATAGTTCTGGAATCGCCACAGCTGCTGGTGTTCTGGGGTCCCTCCAGCCGGCTGCTTGCCCGGCCACCCTGGGGCTAAAAACGCAGGCGCTGTGCTGTAGGTTCCCAGCACACTGTGCTGCCCACTCTCAGAGCTCTGCGCTGGCCACTCCCTGCAGGGCTGCTGGGCTGTCCTCAGCAGGAGGTTAGCTTCTCTGTGTCGTTCTGTGGGTGCTGGGGCTCCAGAAGTTGTTCAGATTTCTCTTTCACATTGTTTGGAGGTGGTGTGGGGCAGAGCACCTTGGAAGTGCTGTTTCTACTCCGCCATCTTGGCTCCGCCCCCCTGAGCCCAAACTTCTATTTCTATAATGTACTAGTGGGGAAAAATTGGTGAGTTTTCCAGGTCTAAAATAGTTCTATACAAAAGGCATTCCTAAACTTTTTGAAGGATTACTTTTCTTTTTCTAGAAACTTAAGATCATCAATAGGAATGAAAAAAATTCTGGAGAAGGCTGAATGAGTGCTAGATCAAGCATCCTGATAGCAACAGATCACCTAGAAACCTATAAAGCATAGGTCTTCCCTTCCTAGAATGTCTTGCCTCAGTCCTGGGTCCAGTACAACCTAGCTGCCCTTCCTCTATTCCCTGACTATAACCCTTTCATTGTATAAAAGCTCACTTCTTTATTTAAAAAAAAAAAATCCTTTTCATCAAAGAAGAATGAGGAAGATAGAATACCAGAAGACAAAGCAAGATGGGTAGCAAAATATCCAAGCAAATTATCTGAATTCAAAATCTGTAAGAATTCACAAAGCAGGGCAAAGTAAACAGAAGGAGATATTTAAGGGATTTATAAAACTTGATAACTGAGGGAAAGTGTGGCCCCAGAAAGTAATTTCACATATCCTTTTTGAGAATAGGATTTGGATTTCTGTACCTTGTCCTGAAAAAAAAAAAACTAATGACTAGCTCCTGGCCAGTGATACCTTACCAAGTTTGATAAGATTCTATTTGCCTTGAGTCTGAGAAACTTTATGAGAGAGCTTTATACTGAAAGAGAAGACAGTGAGAGAAAAACTACATATATAGCCATCGTAAATAGCCATGAAGAATAACTATAACTTAAGGACCACAGCAGACTACCCAGAAATTCATAGGAGACAAAATTCAGGAGAAGAGCCAGTAATAAAACCCATGGCTTCAAAAATGTATATAGAAATACACAAAGTAAGAGTAAAAATTATGGCAAAACAAGAAAACTAAAAAGTCAGAACTAAGAAGAGGGAATGGAAGGGATCCTCCTCATATATTGTATATGCATAAAAAGAAATCCAGGAGTTAGAATGGGGGAAAGCAAATCATAGAACACAGTGGGGAAAAGCAGAGACAAAGCATAAGTAGTAATTGTTATTGCAATACACTACTGGAAAAGGTATAAATAAATCAACAAGCATTTATTAAGCACCTACTATGCTGCAGGCACTGTATGAGATTCCAGATTCATGTGGAAGTTTCTGCATGAGCCAAATCTTGAAGGAAACTTGCTAAGATATAGATATGGGAAGGGAGCACATTCCAGGATTAGGAAGCAAGAAGTGCAAAGACACAGATATAAGATAGAATGTGGCCTATGTAGCAGTAACAAGGCAAGTAAGGCTGGACCATTGAACATGGGAAATGAATATATATATAATAATATATAATAATGCTAAAAAGGTAGTCTGTAGCCAGGTTACATGTATGCTGGTCAGAAATAGAAAATCAACAAGGAGCTGAAAAAACTGATAAGAAGCCAGATACAGCAACTTTAAAAAAGAGGATTGTGCCACAAGACACACATTGGAGCTACCTCTTTGCCAGAAATATGTGAGTTAATACTTTCTCAGTTGACACCAATTATCATTTCTTCTTTCAAAAAGATGGGGGCGGGGGAGAGTTCGGAAGGTGGTGGCTAGGCAGCACAATGAATAGAGTACTGGCCCTGGAGTCAGGAGGACCTGTGTTCAAATCCAGCTTCAGACACCTAACAGTTAACTAGCTGTGTGACCTTGGGCAAAGCATTTAGCCCCAATTGCCCTGTGTTCTCCCCTCCAAAAAGAAAAAAGAACTGGAGAACCAAGCTGGCAGAGTAGAGGCAGCAACCTAGTCAAAGTCTCCCAATATTCCACTCCAAACAATTTTAAAATAAGGCTCAAATACAATTCTAGAGCAACAGAATTGACAACATGTCAAGAAGAGACATTTTTCCAACCTAAGACAACTTAGGAGGAGAATAGGAGAGGTGTATGACAGCAGGGTGGTAAGCAGCCTGGAGTATATATGGAGGCAGAACCAAAATTCAGCTGCCTTGAAGGTGGCCATGACAGTGACAGTGACAGCTTCTGGAGTTCTCAGCCCAGATATGGTAAAGGGAAGGGACAAGTGGTCAGAAACAATTTTCTGGCTAAGTACAGGGACTGGCATTAAGTACAGGGACTGGCACTGTCAACTCTATTGACCATTCACAGTTCTGCATCACATTTCCAGAATGGAAGGAGGGCTTGTGGTTGGTCAGAAGGGAGAAAGGCACTTGTCTCAGTTCCAAGGAGATGGGAGCGCTAGCACTTGCTGGGGCAGTAAAGAGGAGAGTTGTCACAGTTCTAAGGTCAAGAGGAATGTTAGCCCTTGTAGTTTCAGGGGAATAGGGGCCCTTCCTACATAAAGGTCAGAACATAGAACAGGAGAGCAGTGACCACACCTCTCCAAGCATCATACCACCCAAAAAGGACCAAAAACTTTCAGACCCACCTTTGAATGAGCTCTGAAAACAGCATCATAAAAAAGCCTGAAACTTGGGACAGTGCCCCCCCCACCCCAGGTGAGCAGAGATCAATTTTAACATAAAGCTCAGAATCAAGAAATAGGCTGGGAAAATGAGCAAGCAACAAAAACAAAAAGAACTTGACTATAAAAAGTTACTATGGTGGCAAGAAATGAGAGCAATGCAAGAAAAAAAAGTAAAAAGAAATTTTAAAAAAGAAGAAAGGAGAAAGCTCTCATTGGAAAAACAACTGACCTGGAAAATACATTGAGAACAGACTTGCTGTCACATGTATAATGTGTATCATATTACTTGTCTTTTCAGTGGGCAGAGGAGATACAGGAGGGAGGGAGAGAATTTGGATACACATACATACACACATGCACATATATACACATACATGCACATATGTGCACATACATGTACATATGTATGCACACACATATTTTTTAACAAAATATTTTTAAAAGTTTGAAGTTTCTGGATCTAAGTTTCACAAACAAGGAGGAAGCAAATATGAAATTTTAATGAGATTTGTGACTGAGGAGAAGAATTCTGGGCATGTATATATCAATTTGGAAGAGAGAAGATTTCAAAGGATTCAGAGAAAGTATAGATTGCATTCCACAGACAAATTTAAATTGGATATCAGCTCAGGAGAAGAGCAAGAGCCTTCAAGAAGGAAATTCTTAAAAGAAAAAGGAGCGGGTATTATGGGAGAAAAGGCAGAGAGGTCTTCTGAGATACAATATGCTGAGATGACTAAACAGAATAGAAGTAGATATACATATGTCCAAATTTGTTTAAATTAAAAAAAAAACACTCAGATAATGTAAGCAGCCAAGAGTTAGAAAATAAATACATAAAGAAGTGTCATACAATCCTATAAGATTAATATTAAGTCCTAATTCTCTAAACAATATATGATTACTAAGGAAGGCCACAGTAAGAAAAAAAAAGTTAGTTTATTGGTTTGGGCCTATTCACATAAAATAAATAAACTTCTGGCTGCAGAATATAATAGAGCCCAGAAACAAGACTTCCTGTTTTACCTGTCAAGGAAAGTGAACTTTGGATATTAAAGGACAGAATATGAAATATTAATGTCCTTTATTAATTCAAATCACCAAATGAACACATCTCAGATACCAAAAACTAGCATGCATGATTATGCCACTATTCCATTAGGGGTCTTGGTAAGATCATAGAGAAAAGGAAAGCTACTACGGTTTTCAAAATAGTAAAAATATCCACTTAAAAAAAAAACAAAAACAAATCCTCAAACTATTTGGATACAAATTTGTTTGGATTCCTGGCAAAAATCAGTAATGTATTATTAGAGAGGGATTAATAAATATATAGAATAGGAAGTAGAGAGATTAGTAAATAATGTAAAAAAAATGAACTAATGAATTAAATTAGGAATCAACTTGAAAATAAAGAAATTATTACTTAATTTTAATTTTAAAAAGGAAAAAAGAAAATCAAAGTACTGGTATTAATTTTTAAAACGTAAATTTATAACCAATGGGGATGAAACAAAAGTAACAATTAGGAACTAGTTTGTCCAATTATATGCCAATAAAACTGATGACTTAAATTAAATGGATGGATTTTAAAAATATATAAATTACCCAGATTAATGGATCAAGAAATAAAATACTTAATCAATTAAAGTCTATCTTAGAAAAAGAAACCGAACGAGCCATAAATTAAATTCCTAAGAAGAAAAAAAGACTAGGACCAAATGAATTTATAAGTGAATTCTACTAAACATTTGAAGAAAAATTAATTTTAGGAATATATGAACTATTTGAAAAAATAGATAAAGAAAACTTCTAAAAAAGTCCTTCTATAATGCAATTATCTTCTTGATATCTAAATCAGGAAGAGGCAAAATAGAAAAAGAAAACTATGTATTATTGTTTTATAATAATGAATATTGAGGCAAAAATTTAAATAAAATACTAGAAAAGAGAATGCCACAATATATCACAAATTTAACACACTACAACAAGGCTGGTTTTTCACCAGGAAAACAACTTAACAAAAACAACTAAAACTATGATTATTTCAACAGATGCAAGAAAAGTTTTTGACAAAGTGCAACATCCACTCTTATTAAAAAATACTAGAAAAAGTAAAAAAATAAAAATAAAAAACACCATAAAGCATAGGAATGAAAAGAATTTTCCTTGCAAGTATAAGTAGTATCTATCTAAAACCAAGAACAAATATTATCTGGGAAAACTTTTATGAACTGATGCAAAATGAAGTGATCAGAACCAGGAAGACAATTTCTGCAGTAATAGTTGTATTTTAATAATAATCAGCTCTGAAAAACATAGTGCCTCTAATCCACACAATGACCAATCACAATTCCAAAGGACTCATGATGAAAAAAATGCTATCTAATACCTCTGGATAAAGAGCTGATAGACTCAGAGTACAGACTGAAACAGATTATCACCATCTATTTTTTTCTCTATTTCTTAGATTTTTTTAACATTGCTTATGTAGAAATTTGTTTTGCATAACTATATATATTTGTAATAATTTCTGTTTTTCTTTCCTTTTCATTGGGTAGAGGAAAGGGAATGGAGAAAATTTGAAATAAAAAGATAAGCTAAAATTGAAAAAAAAATTAAAAATAAAAGAAAGTCATTACAAAAAAATAATTAGTACTTCATCAGGAAGAGGTTATGACAAAATAAGCTTCATTTCCTTTATTGATAGTATAGCAAAGGTGGTATATCAAGGCAATGCTATAGATATTTTTGACCTAGATTTCAGAAAAACATTTGCCAAAAATCTCTCCTGGTAAAATTATGAAAAATGGAGAAACATGAAGTCAACGATAAAACAATTCAGTAGATTTGGAATTGACTGTGTAGCTAGCCTATTTAATGTAAACGTAGAAGGAATTCTCTAGTAGAGTATATAAAAAAACAGTGCTTAGCATGGAGTAAACATTTTGATCAATAACTAGAATAAAGGCACAAATGTTGTGCTTGCACAACACAAAGTTAGGAGGGATAGGTAACACCCTAGGTGCCACTGTAAGATTCAAAAAAGTCCTTTCAGGCTAAAACATTAGTCTGAAAGGATGCAATTTAGTGGGATGAATATAAAGTCTAATTCAGGTTTGTTTTTTTGTTTTGTTTAAATGAAGGAAGCATCATCAACTAGACTGGAAAGAGTTCCCTTAAGATTTCTCTCAAGTTGGCTGATTGAGTGCCTATGACATTTTGGTGTTGGGATTTGGTTTTCTCATGTCTAAATAAATGTTTTGCTTCTGTCGTCTATATGAATAGTCTGTTAAACTTTGTGTTTAAGCACTATGTCATCATATTTATAGTCACCGTTGGTGCTATGAATATTGTGTTGGTGCTATAATGCTAAAAGAAGAAAAAAATCAATTTGGGGAGACCTCATAAAGACAGATACAGTAATTCATTCAACAGAACTCTGAAGTAACACAATTCCAAAAAACATTGATTCAAGAAGTTCCTACATTGTTCCTTCCCTCTAACTCAATAACTGGTTTTATGCCCAAAAGAAGTTAATAATATTGGGGAAAGATCCACACATGCAAAAATACTCATAACAGCACTGTTTATAAAAACCAAAAAGAACAAAATATTAGTCCATCAATTGTATAATATCTGAACAAAATAGAGTACATAACTGTAATGGATTATTGTGCCAAAATGAATAAAGAATATTAATATTTCAGAGAAATTTGATAAAACTCCTAAGATGATGTAGGTTGAAGAAAGAGGAGTCAAAAGAAAAATATACATTGTAAAGCAGAACAAACTAAGGGAAAATAAAACTTATGGCAAAGACAACAGACAAGGTTTGTGTCAAACTCTTAAAAATTATGTATACATTCTTCCTTCTATGAACAATTGTATGCTACAAAAGTAGAAACTGAAATGAATTATTATTCACAATCTCTCTATTTAAATGTGTTTCTTTATTCTGGGAGGAAACATACTTATAGGGAAGCTTTATTTCATTGTCTATTGCTAAGTGTCTGTTATGTCCTAATAAAATATCTTTTTTAATGAATTTTTTTTCCATCAAGCCTAAATCTTCCTCTCTACAACTTCTTGCCCCCATTGGCCTTGCTTCTTTCTTTCTAGGCTCAAGTAGAAGAAAATGACAACCTTTAAAAATACTTGAACACAACCAGCCTATCTACCCTCCCTCAAAATTTTCTTTTCTCCAGACAAAACTTCTTAAATCCCTTCAATCAATCTTGCTTGAGGACTCTCATTACCTTGGTTGCCCTCCTCTGAAGCATTCAACAATGTCTCCTTGTCCTTACTGAAATAGATTGAACAGAACTGAGAACAGGATAGTAGGTTTGGTCTGAACAGGGCAGAGGACAACACCTGGAAGAAAATGAACTCAAAGCATGTATTTAGAAAAATGAAGAAACTAGAAAAGAATTTAAAAGGTAATTGCCTAGAGTATCTTCAAAAACCTTAAACACATTTCAATAATACTTCCAAAATAAATCACCCAATGATTATTTGGGGGCTAAGGAGGGCACCAACAATATATGTCATATATTTCAATAGCTCAATATTTCAAGGAATGTAGACTTTTCATGTAAATGTAGACTTTTCTAAGAAACATAAGCCATGTAAAATGTTATCAGGGCTTTGATTTTCAACTAAAAAAATCAAATTATTTACTTTAATAGACATTGCACAGAACGTAGATATTATAGTATTATTTCACACATTTCTGTAGTCTATATTAATTGACTCAGTTCAGTACAGAAATCTAAAATAATTATTCTCACCTCTAAATAAGCATATTCAATTTCAGTTAATATGCTGTCACTTTAAAGTAATGCTTCTCTTGCTAATTATTTTCGAAGAATTATGGGTTAGAAAGGAAGTTTGTATAAAAACAACTGAGAGTTACCCTCCATGAATTAATTATAGAATCACAGTTGTAGAGCTAGGAAGGAGTTAAAAGGGCTTTTAGTACAACCCCTCTCCCATTTCGTAGAGTAGGAAATGAAGTCCCAGAGACGTTATGTGATTTTCCAAGGGTGATGCAATACGTTTCTGAGGTGGGATTTGAAACCAAATCCTTCTGTATCCAAGTCCAGTGCCCTATATAATACTACACCATGCTGACCACAGAGAGAGTAAGTAATGCTTTATTTGCTATATATAAAGGGAATAAATTTCCACTATCTTTTTCTTCTTATCTGAATAAATAGAATAGGGACTCCATGTACCTATTTACCTCTCTTTTCCCATCCTTTCAGCTTTAAATTATCTGGGAGGTGTATGGTGTTGTATCTTGTATCACCCATTCCAGTCCCATGTAACTCCTCTCTCTCTCCATCAGTAGTAATTACTTCAGGGTGGCCAAAGATAGTGGTGGGATCCACTCAAAATGCTCAGAGGCCCAGAGACCAAAAAAAAAAAAGTGTTAGTTTGAAAAGTTGGCATTCAAAATAGGCAAAGCTTAGCCAATGTCCTGAGGGTAGAGAAAAGCATCTATTAAGCATAACCGAAAGTCTAATCTTGAGGATACAAACACTTAAGAAGGCTTAAGTTAACTGGTGTTCTAAGTTTAAAGATTCTGGCTGATTGCAGGGAGATCAGAAGAGATTATGAGCACAGTGCAGAAAATAGTGCTTTAGGAGACCTGGACAAAGCGGAGAACTATGCATCATCCTTCATCTTCTCTGCTATCTCCCCATGGATCTCAATGAGTTACAGTTACTAGTTAGCACCCAAGAAGACCCAATGATGCCCCAAACTTTCTTTAAAGACATCCCCCCCCCAAAAAAAATGGCACAGAAAAGGATGCCTACTGCAAGTCATGTTCAACCAGTCAACTGAGTCAAGTAGTAGAAACAATTGTTCCAAGCAATTTCTCAGTACTGGGTACACAAAATACTCAGATGATTGCTGATTTCTTCAGTTTGGAGCTAGTTTTCTGGTATTCCCTCAGTGTAGCGAGGAAATGGGGCAGAGGAATAATCAAATTAGTTACTTGAATTTGACTTAGATCAAAAAGATATATCAGGGGGCGGAGCCAAGATGGCGGAGTAGAAACAGCTCTTCCAAGCCTCTCTGCCCCCAGATTCTCCGCAAACTATGTAAAAAAGGACTCTGAAAATCTTCTGGAGCCCCAGCACCCACAGAACGACACAGAGAAGCTAACCTCCCGCTGAGGACAGCCCAGCACCCTGCAGGAAGGACCAGCGCAGTGATCTGGGAGCCGGCAGCGCGCAGAGCGCAGGAGCCGAGCCGAGCCCAGGTCCACGTGAGCTGAGGTTTTAGCCCCAGGGCAGCAGGGCCAGCAGCCGGCTGGAGGAACCCCAGAACACCAGGAACTGTGGAGACGCCAGAATTATCAACATAGACTTGCCTAGGACAAAGTAAGAGGTTAGTGTCCTATGGACTTTGGGACCTGTATTTGGGGAATGCGTCAGCTCCCTCCCCTGGGGGCTAGAAGCTGCTGAGGAGACACGCCACTGTGTAGTTTTCAGAGGCATTTCCGGCTCCCAGACTACAAATCGTGGGGAGATCCAGCGATCAGTCTTGGGGGGTAATCGCTCTTGCTTTAACCTCCCTGGATCTGGATTGTGATCTAGGGTGGAAGTTGTGGGTGGGTTTACAGCTTGCCAGAAACGGAAGTTGCCCCCCACACTTTCGGGACGAAAATTCCTCTAGCTGGCCTTAAAGCCATAGTGTGGCAACAAGCCCAAAAGTCAAGCAATTAGGTGGCAACATGCCAAGGCAAAGGAAACAGAAAAATGCAACCCTAGACTCCTATTTGGGGGCATAGAGCGGGAAAAGGACTGTGAGGTCAGAAGTCCTGCTCCAAAAGCCCCAGGGGAAAACATGAGCGGGTTGCAGGCCATAGAGGACCTTAAGAAGGACTTTAAAATCAAATAAGAGAAGTGGAGGAAAAATTGGAAAGAGAAATGAGAAGGATGCAGGAAAAGTATGAAATGAGGGTCAACAGCCTGACTGAGGAAAACAACACCTTAAAAAATAGACTAGCTCAAATGGCAAAGGAGGCCCAAAAGGGCATTGAGGAGAAGAATGCCTTAAAAAGTCGAATTTGCCAGATGGAAAAAGAATCTCAAAAGTTCACTGAGGAGATTCATTCCTTCAGAGTTAGACTGGAGCAAATGGAAGCTAGTGACTTTATGAGAAATCAAGATGCTGGTAAGCAGATCCAAACAAATGAAAGATTAGAAGGCAATGTGAAATATCTCATGGGAAAAACCACTGACCTGGAAAATAGATCCAGGAGAGACAATTTAAAAAGTTATTGGACTACCTGAAAGCCATGATCAAAGAAAGAACCTAGAAATCACCCTTCAAGAAATTCTCAAGGAAAATTGCCCTGATGTTTTAGATCCAGAGGGCAAAATAGAGGTTGAAAGAATCCACCGATCACCTCCTGAAAAGATCCCAAAAAGAAAACTCCCAGGAATATTATAGCCAGGTTCCAGAATCCCCAGATCAAGGAGAAAATACTACAAGCAGCCAGGAAGAAACAATTTCAATATTGTGGAAACACAATCAGAATAGCCCAGGACCTGGCAGCTTCTACACTGAGGGATTGAAGGGCATGGAATATGATATTCCAGAGGGCAAAAGAGCTGGGAATGAACCCAAGGGTCACCTACCCAGCAAACTGAGTATTTTGTTTCAGGGGAAAATATGGTCATTCAGTGGAATAGAGGACTTTCAAGCATTCTTGAGGAAAAACCAGAGTTGAATAGAAAATTTGACATCCAGACACAAGAAGGAAGAGATGCCTGAGAAGGTAATCAGGGAAAAGAAATCAAAAGTAACTTATCAAAGTTGAACTATTTACATTCCTATATGGAAAAGCAATAACTGTGACTGATGATATCTTTCTCACTATAAAAATAATGGAAGAAGGGGTGTGGTCATATGAATACATATGTGAATGTGTGTGTATATGGTTACAGTTATATATGGATAGAGGGCATAGGTTGAATTTGTTGGGAAGGGAGAATACTCAAGGGATGAAATTATGAGGTGAGAGAGGAAAGTGGCAAGAGGAGATGGGGAGAGACATGGTAGGGTAAACTATCTCATGTAGGGAAGTGGGTGCAAAGGAGGGGGAGAATAAGGAAGGCTAAAAAGGCAAAACCACATTCACATTGAATTTGGTTCAGGGAGAAAATGACATACATACTAAATGGGATATCTCAACCTGCAGCAGGATAGGGGGAAGGGGGATGAGAGGAGGGATGATGGATGGGAGGGCATCCTTGGGGTGAGGGGAGGTTGGAAGTACCCACTATAGAAGAAGGACAGGATCATGTAGGGAATGGACCGGGTGGGGGGTGGGATGAGTGGGAGGGAATTATAAGCAGCCTTGTACAATATATCTACTATGACAATGTTTTGCATAGCTAGACATGTACAACATATACTGAATTACTTATATCCCAAGAAGGAATGGGTGACAAGGGAGGAAGGAAATGGATCTGAAATTCAAGGTCGTAACATTAAATGTTTCAAATATATATATAAATACTATTATTAATACTCTTCTGCCTATAATTGGGAGATAAGATGTGCAGGCATTGGGACACAAAGATTCATCTTCCTCTAATGGAAAGTCGATGGGGGTATGGGAGAAGGTATGGGAGAGAGCAGATTGGAGGAAGCGATATCTTGTGGGACTGCTATTCTGGGAGGTTGGGTAGGGGAATAATGGGGGGAAAATGATTGTAACTCAAAATCTGGCGGAAATGAATGATGTAAAACAGAAGTTAATAAAGTATTTGTTTTAAAAGGAAAAAAAAAAAAGATATATCAATTGGGGCGGCTAGGTGGTGCAGTGAGTAGAGCGCCGGCCCTGGAGTCAGAAGGACCTGAGTTCGGATCTGGCCTCAGACACTTAACACACACAAACAAAAAACTAGCCGTGCGACCTTGGGCAAGTTACTTAACCCCAATTGCCCTCCAAAAAGCAAAAAAAAAAAAAAAAAAGATATATCAATTGAAATAACCATTTCTTAAAGAGTCCTTGGGTCATCCTGTAGGCAAAACCTGGACTATATACATTACTGCACTGCTTACCCTTTTAAAAAATAAAGAAAAAACAGATTAGAAACTTTTCTTGTACCTATAATTTACCATCTACTTTTCAAGGTGATGATGGAAGATATTGAACCATGACTATAATTCTGTATGTCCCAGGTTTGACTATGAAAATACAAAGACATCAATCACTTTTACAGGCAAAGCTAGCTTGCAGATGTCATATTTATAGTTTTTAAAGTACAGTGTTTAATTTCCCTTAGTGTACTTCTAAGAGGCCCCATACTTAATTCTTTATCTGTAACTTAGAAAACTAATTGCTTTTAAAAAATTACACTGGTTTTCCTTTCATATATTCCTAATATGCTGAGCACTGATAAGTAACCCCCATTTATCAATGATGTTCAGCTTTACTCGAGTTATATCTCAAGTCAGAAAGGGTTGTTTTTCTTTGGTAGCAGTTTTTTTTAATGACATACAAATTAGTCATCTATAAAATATAAACTCTATATTTTGCACTTTTATAAGTAAAAAAATTCCTCAGAAACAGTCAGGTTTGAATAGAAATAATAGTGCAGGTTCAAGAGAAAACTATACAATGCCAATATTGGATGACTCTTCCCCGGATAATCACATCTAGCCAAACTTTCTTTTAGATTTTTAGTTAAGGATTAGCTGCTACTTAGCTTCAATATTTTTATTCTCCATGATAAGCTAGTTTCTTCAAAATAATTTTGAAATTGGGTTCATTATCTCAATCATTTTTCCAACCACTATTTGATATAATGAGAAGCAATAGGTATAGAATTGGTCTCAGATTCACAAAGACAGAGGTTCAAGACCTGATAACTGTGTGACTCAGGGAAAATCCATTAACCTTGCAGCTTGTCAGGAACCAACACTTTAAATTGCAAAGGTGTCAGCCTACACTGGGGAAATTTCCAGAGCTCCATAAACCTAGGAATACCCAGGATTGGTGAAAATAACAACAAAATAAGGACTACAATAATAGATCTAGGGCTGAAAAGGAACTTTCAAGGTCATCTAGTCTAAATCCCTCATGGTATAGATAAGAAAACTGAAGCACTGTAATGGTAATGGAAATTTGAAGATCTTCCCTGCCCCTTAATTAGCCTAAGGGAATTTGAAGATCTTCCCTTCTTTGAAAATAAACTCTGCCCCCTAATTGGCTGAATGTAATCACCTGGACCTTGTGGTGGGAAGTTTGCTGAAGGGTGGAGCAGAGCTCACAGGAAGTGGGAGTCAGAGCTAGCTAGACTGGGAGGAGGAGAGAATGCATCTGATGGAGTCAGTTAGGTTTATGAGTAAATGTGTTTTTTGGTTTTTTGTTTTGTTTTGTTTTTGTTTGTGGGAAGGCTAAAGGATGCTGCAGCTCTCTGTGCTATTGTGGCTTATTAATTTCTTTGCTACTATGCTGGAATCGGCTTACTGGTTTTGGGATTTGGTTTTCTGGTGTCTGAATAAATGTTTTGCTTCTGTTTTATATATGGAGATCCTGTTATATTTTTCAATTGAGCAACATGCAGCTATATTTCTAGTGATTGTGGGCACTGTGAATATTGCATTGGCACTATAGACACAGAGAAATTGAATAACTTCCTCAAAGTCACATAGCAATTAAGTATAAGAGCTAGGATTTGAAATGAATCCTTCAACTCTAAATCTAGCACATTTTTCACGGCAACTTATTAGTGTTCAACAAAACTTTTTATTACCAGAAGTCTTTACCCATGAAACTAAAAAACATAAACAAAAACCCTGTCTCTTTATTATCCCTCTGCCCTGATCCTGAAATCCTCAACTCTTGTCATTCTTCTAAGCTGTAGGACCATGTAATCTGAGTTTACATCAACTACCCCACAGAAGTTATATACAGAAGATAGAATTATTCACTACAGAAAATTTATACATTTTCTTAGAACAACATAATTTGAGTGAGGGAACAGAATTGATTTGCAAATAGAACAAAAATCAAAGAAAAATTGAAGCTGGTACAAAGGAAAACAATTATGAAGATTTTTCTTTGGCATTTTTACTATTGGTATATAATAAGCAATCCAAGATCTCACTAAATCCCTGTGCTAGACTCTTCAGATAACTGTCCTGCCCTCCTTTTCCTCAGTAAGACCTCATTAGTCATGCAAAGCAATGTATCTGAGATTTTTTTTCCACTTAAATAAATGTAGCACAACAAAGTGGGATAGGGATCTGAGGCTAATGAATTCTCCTATTCCCTAAGTACTCTATTTACTTTTGAAGGGAATTTTTAATGGCACTTTTTAAATAGTTCTTTTCCACCAAAACCAAAGGTATGTTTACATATTAATGTGTATAGAATAAAGCCCAGAAAAATCGTGACTGCATTTCCCAAATGAACACATTCTTTCCATTTGAAAATGATAAACCAGAATTGTACATTTGCTTTCTTCCCTCCCCCTGCTTTTAATCTCACTCTAGAGCTGTGCTTCTGGAAGAAAATATGAGGTTTTTTTTAAACAAAGATATTAACAACAACTACATAATGCATTACCTAAAGAAAGTAGTCAGTCAATTCAGAGAATGAAACTGGTCATTTCACCAGTTGGAGTAAAATAGCCAGACATTGGCTACTACTACCCCTTTCTAACACGCACACACACACACACACACACACACACACACACACATACACATACACACACAGAGTTGTGAAATCATGAGATTGTATCACCCAATACTGAAACAAAATTTAGATGTCTCAGTTCTATATATGCTACTTGTTCCCTTAGCAATGATATTGATATATTCAAATAACTGTATTCTCATCAGTATATCTATTCCCTTCAACAAGGAAGATTATAGCCTATTCTTGCCTGTCCATTTTAAGCGATTCTAGCTCATATGCACTTTTTTTTTCTTAAAAGCAATTGGGGTTAAGTAAGTTGCTCAAGGTTACATGGCCAGTCATTATTTATGTGTGGGTGCTCATTTTCTGAGGCCGGGACCGATCCTGGGTCATCCCAACTCTGGGGTCGGCACTCTTACTGCGCCACCTAGCCTCCACTCTTAAGTATGCACTGTGGATACTTCTAACATGTTGGGTCTTGCTCAATTTCTCTGTGTTTTATGAGGATATGAGTAATTATCCCTTAAATCCCCCCATGTTTCCAGACCATCACCATTTTTTATGAAACATATTTAGTTTAAATAATTTACTCTGTTGTGAACTGATCCCACAGATTTGGGGGAGCAACTTGAAACTATGCCCAAAGGGCTATAAAACTGTGCATACCCTTTGACCCAGCAATGCCACATCTAGGTCTGTATCCCAAAGAGATCAAACAAATGGAAAAAGGAAAAAGAAAAAAATGTGCAAAAATATTTATAGAAGCTCTTTTCGTGATAGCCAAGAAGTGGAAATGAAGGGAATATCCATCAACTGGGGACAAATTGGGAACAAATTGTGGTATATTCATGTAATGGAACACTACTGTGCTATAAGAAATGATGAGCAGGCCGACAACCTGGAAAGACTTACATGAACTGATGTTGAGTGAAGTGAACAGAACCAGGAGAAGAACACTGTACACAATAACAGCAACATGATGTGATGATCAACTTTGATAGACTTAGCTCTTCTCAGGAATGCAAAGATCTAAGACAACTCCAAAAGACTCAGGATGGGAAATGCTGCCCACATCCAGAGAAAGAATTATGGAAATCTGAATGCAGACGGAAGCATGCCATTGCTCTTTCTCCCTCTTTTGTTTCTTCTTGTGGTTTCTTCCACTGACTCTAATTCTTCTTTACAATATGACTAATGTGAACATATGTTTAATATGAATTTATATGTAGAGTTTATATCAGATTGCACGCCATCTTGAGGAGAGGAGAGAGGAAGAAGAACGAGAAAACTTAGAACGCAAAATCTTATGAAAGTGAATAGTGAAAACTAAACGTAAATAATTAAAAAAAAAACATTAAAGCACTAATATAAATAAATAATTCACTCTGCTTCTCCTTTATAATTCAGCAACTTCCCCTTTCCCCCTGCCACTCATATACATGCAGTGGCCTTTTCTATCGTTCTTTGAGTGATCCAAAGTTTCAAGTTGTTTAGAAATTGCAATATTCCATGACATAATCACTCAACAACTCTGGAGGACAATTATTATTTTAAAAAAGGAACCTCTCTGATTCAGGGAAACATTGGTAGTCATTAAAAGAACTTTGTAATTTCCTAAAAGTAATCCAGCTACTTCTTTTGTGTTCAATTCTGGGTTTAATTCATTTTCCATTCCCATTGTTCATGCAAGACATAAATGAACATAGCTGTGTTTATACACAAGCTCTGTAGGTTTCATATTAATTGTCTCCATTAGTTTGAACAACAGACACACTTTATCCACTTTGTATTTTTCCAGTGTGAATAGTTAAACCAAGGTCTTTTAAAATATTTATTCATCTTATTAAAGAGCTCTATAATATTTGGGGGCTTGATAGAATCAGTGCATTATCTGAAAATAGGAGCATAAGGAAATCTTCCTTGACTTAGTTGTCGTACTGGATCTCCTCCTAGATTTCTTACTAACCAAAGGTGAATATCTTTTTTTGTTGTTGTTGTTTTGTTTTTGTTTTTTTTGTTTTTGCTTTTTGGGGGGAAATTGGGGTTAAGTAACTTAAGGTCACATGGCTAGGTTTTTTTGTGTGTGCGCGCTAAGTGTCTGAGGCCGGATCTGAACCCTGGTCCACCTGACTCCAGGGCCAGCACTCTACTCACTGCACCACCTAGCCACCCCCAAAGGTGAGTATCTTTGGTTGGTATATTTTATGCATCTTTATACCTCACTTGGTATTAATGATCAGAAGGTCATTGAACAGGGCTGTTTTTATTACTTCTTTCAAAAAAATTTAGTAATATATACATGCATAGGAAATACCTTGTGGGAGAAGAGCCTTCAAAATGATGTTTTACTTAGTTTTGTTTATTCAAGTCAACAGATGTTACATGAAACAAATATTTTTATAGTCAACAAACAGCTTATTTTTCTATATATTTCAGTCAGTTATTTGATAAAATGTATGTTCTACCAAAGGATATCATTTTGAAAATCTACCTGTTCTCTTAAAATTCCCACAATAAGGTTGCCTTTGATATACATGGAGATTGTTCTTATAAAAAATTTATGTAGTTGAAAAAATATTCATATGGATCAGTATTATCTTTACATTTTTGGTTGTTGTAATGAGCCCAAGTTGGTTTTTTTTCTTTGTTGTTATGAACTTAACAAATATAACCAAACATGATGAAAAATATTTTAATACACAAAGTATAACAAAGAGAATTATATTTAAACTATCATATGTAAAACCTACTACCTACAGTTTTTAAATATATATTAAATTTAACACAGTAGTTCCAAACCTGGATTCCTTTTCCCTTTTTTCTTTTGAATTTCCTCAGCTTTGTTCTTTTTATTTTTTTTATTATTCAGCATTTTACTTTGTTGCATCACTATTATTTCCTACCCATTTTGTCAACAATTTTGAGATTCCCCTACACACAACTTGAGCATTAGTAACTTCTTCAGAAATCTTGAGAATTAATTTTTCAATGACATCAAAATTATATTGGCTTTGGCATGGATCTCCTTTGTGTAATTAGTTTGTACAGTTGCTTTTTTTCAAGGCTATTTCTACTTCCTCTGTTGTCATATCTTGTGTTATGATAGGAGCTCCATTGCACTTGATGATAAAAAGAATTAGTCCTAAAAACATTTGTAGATTATTGACATCTTTGACCTTTTGTTGTCTTTCTAGCTCTGTCCCTAAATGTCCTCAGAATTACTTTGCTTAACTCAGTCTTTCAAAAGCTTTCTTTAAAACTTCCTCTCTACTGCTTTTGTTTTATTAGCTGTTACCACTCATAATCATTCATGTCTATATTTGAAAAATTTTATGAATGAATTTATATTCTAAGCCAGTGTTGCCCTTGATGCCCACATCTCTTAAAAAGGCAAGAAAAGTCTCATGTTTTCTAAGGCAGTTTTTAGGCTTTTCTAGTGACTTCCCTATAGCAATTGATTTGCATCAGTTAAGTGTCTGCATGAAATTGTAATCAGTTTTCTTGCTATATTTCTTATAACCATTTCCAATTTCAGGGTATAAAAGCTTGTCTAGATATATCAGGATGTAATTGATACAATTGCATAGCTTATATTTTGCTCATCTTTATTTTTTCTTTCAACTTTTTATTAAATTTAATATTTATTTTAAGAAGAAAAAGGTTTGACTTATATGGCCAGGTGATTAAAGGCTGACTGCTACATAAGAAAAGAGTAGTTTCTTTTCTCTCAAAGTTGAATCAATATTTTTTTGTCTGATGTTACTCAGTGTTTACCATGTTCAATGTCTTCTGACTCTTTCCATAAAGAAAGCATTCATGAAGTACAGGCATGAATATACAAGTTTTTGGCTTCTCTTACCTCTTACTTTTAAACAATATGTTCCAAAATAATTTTCAATATCTTCACTTGTTCCCATATTTGAACTGAAATCACCATTACCAAAATTGGTTCTTATTCAGTCATTTTCAGTCATGTCTGACTCCATGTGACCGTATTTGGGGTTTTCATGACAAAGATGGTGGACTGGTTTGCCATTTCCTTCTCCAGCTCATTTTACAGATGAAAAAACTGAAATAGGGTTAAGTGACTTGCCCAGGGTCACACAACTAGCAAGTGTCTGTGGCCACATTTGAACTCAAGAAAATGAATCTTTATGACTCCAGGTTCAGCCCTTTATCCACTGTACCACCTAGTAGTATAAAAATACATGGTGAGTAAATTGAGAGGACTTAGATTTTTTCTGTCTCTTCATCCTCTACAACAGTGGTATAGAGCTCAAAAAGAAAAAGAAACAGAGGTCAATTATAAACAAAGATCCCTGTAGGTTGCATGTTGACTTGGAAAACCACATATTAACATTATCCATGCTTTAGAATGTTTTTCTCTATTTTATTAAATATTTCCTGATTACATTTTAATCTGGTTCAGCCTCACTAAGGAAGGCTGTGAACTGTACATCACCTATAGGCCTCATGTTTGATACCAATATTCTTACAAAATAAGGTGATACATAGGCTGTGATTATTTCAATTGTGGTCATGTGCAAATGTGCAGCATTAACTCTATAATAAGAGATGAAAATGTCCTCTAAAATTATGTTTCTTGTTGACTATGAACACATGATAAAGCCAATTCTATCATCTCCTTACTTTGCTCCTCCAAGAACTCACGAGTCATTTACTTAGCTGGAACTTCCTTTTGCCTTTTGGTTTTTTAAATCAAGAATGCATGACTGATGTGATTCAGTTCATCTTGCATTATGTATACTTTATAATTGAACAGTTGCCAATGCTATTTTCACATTTACAATACCAACAGCTAATTAAATGCTTAACAATGGTGTAAAAATGTGTTATTTTTATAACCTCTTTCCCATTTTTTAACATTCTGCTGCCATCACTGCAGTAGAGAAAGGAGACTACATAGAACTCAGGGTCATTGTATATTTTATTTTTGTTTCATGGATAGGCTAAGACAACTAATTAAACAACAAGAGGCCAGCCTCCTAAAGATGAATCCTCCTATCCTTCGGAGGTGTCTAAGACCAAAATGGCTGATCAGACTCCTTATTGCAGGCCAAACTAGATTAAACTATAGCTGGGAAACATTTAACAAAATTATTTTTTTAATACAATAAAACACTGACAGTGTTAATGTGCAACTTTATATATCAATGTGCTGCCTGCAAATTTCTGTTTGAGACTGATACCATTATTGTGTTTACCTGGGAGTATTATTAGAAAGCAAACATAATTTATTTCTGGGACTATGCTTGAAATCTTTACCATACAACAGCATCTACCAGATCTTGTTATCTGCACAAATAACCTGCTAGAAGTCAGTTACATTCTAGCTAGGATGAAATACTGACACACACTTTGTGAAGCAATAATAATGGAAAAATGCATAATTAGATAGCAAGAAGAGCAAATTCGAACTCATAGATATTAAGAGGAATTGTTGGGATGAAACCCTTGAGTAAATTGTAGTTCAGGATAGATATACTTTATTTTGAAGGGAAAAAAGGATAAATAAAAGTAGACAAGGTAGCATGGTATATAATGAACATAAGATAATATAAAAACTTCAGTTTGATCACCTATAAATTAGGATATTGCCTAATGTAAAGAGTAGTTATGAGAGTCACACAGTGTGAATGGCACACAAAAAATGGGTTGTAAAGCCCAAAGTGCTAGACAAAGGAAACACATTATAGAATCATAGGTGGCATCAGAAGGGACCTTAAGCAACTCATTTTACAGATCAAGAAACTATGGTTCAGGAAAACTAAGTGACTTGCCTACATGTCAGAGATAGAATTTAAACTCAGAATCTCTGACTCTAGTATCAGAATTCTTTTTATTATACCACATTGCATCCTCTGTGACATATAATTAAATATTTTTAATCTATATTATATTGCTTGTTAAATGTTTAACATGTCTTAGTTTTGCCCTCACTACTCTTCACCTCCAACAACAGAATACCTGCTCCTTAATGGCAAGGTCAGTGATATATGCATTATCTATGTATAGAAAGTGTCCCTAGTCTAATCAGGACTTATCTGCAATTACCAAAAACTTGTTGATTAAATCCAAAATGTATTTTTTCATTTTCTTTGATTATTAATTGCAATAATACTATATAAAGATACCCATATTGTCTAAGGCTCAAAATTGAGTGTCTTCCAATTTTCAAGCAAAGGTATATTAAAGGTGGGCTTAAACAAATTCTGGTTAGCTCCCAAGGTGTGAACTAGGACCAGTAGGTAAGAAGCCATAGAGGAGACTATGTAGCATCTGAACTGTTACTAAATTGACTTACGTGGTTACCAAATTTCAGCTCTTTCCTATTCATAGAATCATAGGATTTAGAGCTAAATGGGACCTTGGAGATGATGCAGTTCCAACCTGTTCATTTTATGGATGAAGAAAGGCAAATCATTTAAAGAAAATTCCTTCCACACTAGTATTGTCCTCCTTACCTTGGGAGCATTTTGAATATTGTGCTCATGTTTTAATTCCTTTTGTCAAATGTTTTCCTCTCTTTAGCATGAACTTCATCTTGGTTCTGAGCTAATTGAAGTTAGAGAACTCACTAAGGAGCAAATGGTCTATTTTAGATTTACCCAAGAAAGTATATTGAATTCTTTAAATATGCATATACACACATATATATATACATAAATGCATATGTACATAAAATTGGCTATAAATTAAAATGAACAATGAAGGCCATATTTTTTCTAAGGATCTCTGAATGTTTTGCTAATTCCTTTTATTACACAAAAAGGGTGAGAACCATATTATTAAATCGTTCTAAATTGATCATTATTCTCTGCTAGATTTAAATGAAAAAATCTAAGTTAAAACCCAGCTGTCATCAAGTTCAGGATCTATTACTTGATGGAGTAATTAAAGAACTGGAATGCTAAAAGCATTCTGAGCACACTATCAGAACAATCTCTGTTATTTGCATAGTCCAGATACCTTTAAAGTTGAGTGGAGTCCAACTAATTTAATGTGAAGCTATAACAGCACCATATCCCTTATGAAGCCTGCCAGTGGTTGATCAAAATGATTTCTTTTTTTAGCATATAATGATGAACAAGTGTCCCTTTAGACCTGAGATTATCACACAGCATGTGTGACATGTATCAGGAACGAAGGCACATTGATTACAGAACAGAAATGTAGTTGGCCGTTGAGTTGAGGATTATGGAAATTGGTCCTCATTTCTTCCACAGAGAGCCAGGCAGATTTTAGAATGTAAATGACCTGTAATTGCTTATGGATAATTGCTTCTTTCTGAGTTATACAGGCTAGAAATTCACATTTGAAATTTATAGATTATTCTTTCAAATTTTACTTTTCTTGGAGGACTGTCATACAGTTCTTCTGTTTACTTGTGAGGGAGGGAACAAAATTATATGAACTTAAGTCTGGTGAAAGCAAATCATTGTTTTTCTGTGCAACAAAATATCACCTCAGATTCTAAATCAAATGCCAAAAAAAGAGAAAATTTGCCCCCATTAATTCTAAAACCAATGGGGGGGGGGGAAATGGTGGTGATGGTGAATGGAGTTGAGAGAAAGGGACCACTGTAGGTACTTTCATTACTAAGTAGTCTCCAGAAGACAGTTGTACACAAACCTGACGTATAATCATGCTGTTCCTGTATTATAGAGGGGATTTTGTGAACTCTTACTGAAAGTACTCAAAGACCCTATGGATGTAGTGACAAAAATGTCACCAAAAGGGAAAACAAGCAAGGAATGGGGTAGAGAAAGGCACATTTTCTAGATTCATGTTTATTTCCATTTTCCTTGTCTATACAGTTAGAATCCTCTCAAAACCAAACAAGTGATCCTAATAATCTCAGTATGATTTTTTATTCTTATCAGTGGATTACATGGTTAACTGGATCAACCCTTTTCCTCTGAGGGAAAATGTTTGATTGTATAATCCTGTTTTGGGAAGTGTCACGTTAATCTAAAAACAGTATAATCTCTGAATATAAAAAGTGAAAAAGGAGCCTATATTGAATAAGAGAGGTAGAGATCCCTAGAATAATGGTCTTTATGTCTTCAAATAACTTACATCTATATATTACATTGTATGTTAGAAACCATATCAAATAATTCATCGTTCCTTCTCAATTAATCATATTCTAAATGGTTTGATCTCCTGAAATAGTGTAAGCTTTTTAAGAGAAAGAATAATGTTTTCCCCCATCTTTGTATTCTCAATGTCAAACACATAGCAACTGCATAAAACATTCTTTTGACTTGAATCAGGCCATGAAGGACCCTGAAACGCTACTGTAGAGATTAAATCAGTCAGTAGCTACTAAATTAACAGCCAGAAGGAAAATGGTGTCAGAACACATAACTGGGAATGGACCTGGGTATATGCAGGCAAGACTATCACATACCTGGTCATACCAGGCACTCAGCTAAGTTACTTTGGCCTTAATCAGAAGGGTCTTCCAAGGTCCTTTTGGCTCTCAATATTTACAAACTCATTGGTTAAATAGAAGGAAAATAGCCCTGAAAGGCTTCAGAAGTCTAATCAATGCAATGATCAATCTTGACTTCAGAGGACTCATTGTAAAACATTCCTCCTTTCACTCAGGAGAAAATTGGTGGACTTTATGTGCAGTATAAGGTACATATTGTCAGACATGGCCAATGGTTGGTTAGTTTTACTTAACAGGATTTCTGTGCTACAGTGAAGGGTTCTGTAGATGGAGAAGACAAGCAAATAATATTTTTAAAAGATAAAATATTTTTAAAGGGAAGACTGGTTTATTTGGTAAATACATTCTGGCACCTCTTTAATAAACCCCAGCAGAGGAAATAAATACCAAAGGAAGATGAACTTCCACATGATGAAATGTGACAGGAGTTAACCATTTCCCTTGAATATATTCTTCTGTGACTTAAAAAATGAAATTATGAATTTAAATCATACCTGAAATTATGAACCTGAATTAATATACCCTGGTTGAAAGTTGGAATTGTTCATAGAAATACATCTCCTGGGTAACCACAATTTAAGTCAAAACTAAGCAGTTGTGTTAAAATCTGTAGTTCACTAAATGTTCAGTGACAAAAGGGCAAAAGACAAAGATTTAATTTTGTATCAATAACATCTGGCAAAAAAACCCCACTTTTTATATTAACTTCATGTTTCCTTTTTCATTGTACTTTTTATTGTAAGAAATTAAAGGGGAAAAATCCTTTGAGTTTTTTAATAAAATGCCCACAAGAATGTTAGTCTGTATAACACATTTTTTCCCAGACACTTCTGCTGATTCATTCTTTTGAAGCATTCAGTCCCTAAAAATTCAAGCACTGAATAGAAAAGTAACAAATGCACAACACAATAAGCCTTCTGCTCCTCAAGGTCATACAACTGCAAGACTTTGAGCTTTCATTCATTCATTCAACAAATAGTAATTCGGAGGCAGCTGGAGGATAGAGGACTGGGCATGGAGTCAGGAAGACCTGAGATCAAATATGTCTTCAAATATTTACCTTGACAAGTCACTAAACCTCTCTCTGCCTCAGTTTCCCCAATCATAAAATAAGGATCATAACACCTACCTTGCAGGATTGTTCTGATCATAAAATTAGCTATCTGTAAAAAGTATTCAGTTCAATGCTTGGCACACAGTAGGCATCATGTAAATGCTTAATCCCTCCCCTTATCCTCAAATCCTGCCACAGACATTTACTAGGTCTGTGACCCTGCACAAGCACTTAACTACCATCTGCCCTGTTTTCCTCATCTTTAAATTAGGGATAATAATAGCACCAACCTCCCAGGGTTTTGTGAGTATCCAAGGACATAATATGCATAAAGCACTTTGTAAATAAACCTTAAAGTGCCATATTAAAGCTTACTACTACTATTTCTACTCTGCCATCTTGGCTCCGCCTTACTACTACTATTATTATGTGCCATTTCTGTGCTAAATACTATAGAGATACAGAGATAAAAATGAACCTCCCCCCCACCCGCTTCTTTTCTTGAATAGTATGTGTTAAGAGGTGCAATGGAAAGTGGGCTGGACTTGGTATTAGAACTGGCCAGAATTCTAACCCAAGCTTGGACACTAGTTATGATCTTCACCAGGTCATTTATTTTCTAGGCCTCAATTTTCTCACATGTAAATGAGAGGCAGCATGTTTTGGAGGAGAGCTTGTTTCTTAGGCATTTAGACCTGCATTCAAGCCTAACATCCAACACATAGCAGTGGTGTGACCCAAGGAAGGTGAATTAATCTCTCAGTACCCCAGGGAGCTCTCTAGGACTGTGACCTGTAGATCAGGGCAGGTCTACCTTACCAAAAGGTGTTTCCTCCTCAGGGAGGTCATTTAACAGTAAAATCACTAGTCCAGATCAAAAGAACTACCTTCATTACAGTATTGTAAAGAAAGGGCTATCCCCCCAAAAAAGCAAAAAATAAAAGGGCTATGTAAATAGGAGTTATTCTTATATATTTGGAATTTTCTTACATAAATCAATAAGGAAGTACATGGTCAAAGTGGAAGAGGGAAAAAGGATGAGAGATCGAGGACTTTATCAGCAAATGCCTGACCCACTTTCCTAATAATCTAAGCTATCAGCAAGTATACTTTAGCTAACGTATTACCACATCATGAGTCATTAACACCCTCCTTTTAATCACAAGCAATTTAATTCATATGATCAAGTGATATATAATGATTTTGCTCATTCCTCCACTCTACAAAAAAGATATGTCCTTCCATTCACTTTCCATATTAGTCAAACAAATTGGTCATTGGTAGCTAGAGTAACTTACTTTTAAAAAATATTTTTAATTAATGGAATAAAATGTACATTTCCATAACAAAAGTAGAATAAAAAAAGATGATTGCATGTGAAACTGCTAATCTATTTCATAAAGAAAAGAGGCACAGCAAATCCCCAGATCATTAACAAGGAGGAGGGACCCTTTTTATTCCATGAATGTTTCCACTGTGCATTTCTGCCCACTAGTCAAAAGAAATGGTAGGGAGATATTCACAAGCTATTCTGCATTCCAAGGAGCTGCTGGCTATATACTATTAGTTGTTTCCTTCATTAACAAGCAAAATATTAGGAATATTATACTCTTTTATAATTTTTAAGGTTTTCACAATTTCTTAAGCCTCACTGAATCCCAGAATCATATATTTAGACCTGGAAGGCAACTCAGAGGTTATCTGGTCAAGATCCCTCATTTTACAGATGAGGAAATTGAGACTCAGGGAAATTAAATGGTTGTCTGGGTAGTAAGCATCAATTCTAAATCTATAACCAGATTTCTTTCCCAATACAAATATTAATTGTTCTTATATAGATATATTCAGTTAAATTAGACTGTAAGCTCCTTGAGGGCAAGAATTATTGAATCCCCAACACTAGTTTAATGCCTAGCATATAGTAAGCACTTAATACATGTAATTGATTGACAAAAATTATAAATCTAGAAAACGTGAGAGACTGGAAAGAAATACGCCAAATTCAGGATATACCCTGGATTTTTTTTGTTTGCTCTTCATTTCTTAATGTTTGATCTATTTTCTGGTAACATACTTCCTTTCCCTAAAAATAGCGTATAGAAAAATAATACTGTTTTATTAAAGAACCTAATCATTTTGGCTTCTAGTAAATGATTTTTTTTACTCTAATGTTTAGTCATTAAGCCACAACCACTTCCTTTTAGAATATTAATCTCAAAGTAACTAGGTACAGGGTAAAGGAAAATCAGTAGCTAACCAAGCCATAACTTAGTCCTGACTGTAACGAGTACAAGCCAGTACAAGTCAGTAGGGAGAGACTATAGAATGCATCAGTGAAAAGGAGGAGATAGTTGGAGATAGTGTCTTGTTACATGAAATAGCTTAAAAGCTAATGGAGTTGGTGCAGTGGCAAAGAGATCAGTGAGCAGTCTGATGGGGGCAGAGAGAAAGGTTTGAATGTCAGAGAGGACAGAATAATGAGGTGGGGGGAGCAGTGAACAGAACTAATGAAATTGTGGGGAGGAATTTAGCTTGACTAGCTAATATGATTTCTAAATGCAATCACAGAGGAAAGCACTTTAAGTAACCCACTGCCTCCTCCCATCTACAAATTTCTCCTCTGGTTGGTTGTTTTGAGTCTGAGTAGTGCCAGGCCCTGAGAAGAAGAATTGCATTTTCATGTGGCCAGAAATAGACTGTGTTTGGAGTTAGGTCCTGAGGTGATAGAACTCTTTGACTGTAAAGTCAACTGACAAGCTGCCTGAAAGGTCAGCTTTGGAGAAACAGGTTGAAAGGGTAGTCACAGAGAGTGTCAAGAGGACTGGCAACTACAGATGAATGATTGCTTTGCTAATATGTTTCTTATTTGGAGGACGTGATCCAGAAATTGCCCCAGTATTATGGTTTGGATGGTTGGTGCAACATGTATTTATATTCCTGCAGAGATAAAGAGAGATGATTTAAAAAAAACAAACAATTTGGAGAAAACATGACATAATAGAGTATTAAATGTGTAATCAGGAAGATGAGTCCAAATCTCAGACACTTATCAGCAGTGTGTTGTTCAATCATTTCAGTTGTGTCTGACTCAGTGACCCTATTTGGGATTTTCTTGGTAAAGATACTAGATTAGTTTGCCATTTCCTTCTGTGACTCATTTTTCAGATGAGGAAATTGAGGCAGACAGAGTTAAGTGACTTGACCTGGGTCATATAGCTAGTACATGTCTGAGAATAGTTTTGAACTCACAAAGAGTAGTCTGACTCTAAGTCTGTCACTTTATTCACTGTGTCACTTAGCTGCCCATTATTAGCTGTGTGACCCCGGGGTTGGCAAATAAACTAACCTCTCTTGGTCTCAGTTTCCTCATTTATAAAATGAAAGGCTGGACTAGTCAAATTTTGTGAGCTCTTCTAGCTCTGCATCTATTACCCAGTGGCCTTGAAATTTGTTTTGTTCGTGTGCACATTTCACAATCCTGGGGACTAAAGAACAAAATTATATATGTAGATAATCCATTATTTCTGGTGTCAAGTGTAGTGTTTCATGTTTTACTTTTAAACTGTATTAGCACAAAGAATTTTATGGGAGTCACAACTTTCCATACCTATGTTATATACTAGCTGACCATTACCTATTGGAAGCACACTAGTGCCACCTGCTGAAATTGAAAAAGAAATCTATTTAGGTGACAGCATACAACATTTAGTGGCTTTGAAAGTTTATCTGCTCTAGGATATTACATTAATTTCAGGTTTGTGTGGTTTTGTTTGCTTATTTTTTAGCATTCGTTCCTTCTTCCTCCTCTTTGTTCCTCTTCAATATCTCCAGGTTCCCACTTCTAGCAAATAACTTTCCCTTTCTTCCAAATCCCTTCCAACTCCAAGCAATCCCTTAATACTCAAAGTTTGTCTTAGAAATGTTTAAGTTTGGACAATTTGCTTCCCCACCTACCTGCCCCCTCCTCGCTGCCCCAAAATCTAGTGTATATCTAGAAACTAAGATGTCTGGGGCCAATGTGATCTCCAGTATGCAGCAACACACTGGAACAAGACTGGTGCTTTTATCAGCTGCTTACTGTTAATTATAACACAGGAGCACAGTACATACTCTACTTTGTTTCTATTGTCTTTCATTGCATTCTTCTACTGTTCAGTACTCAGTACCACAAGCAAATCTCTTTCATAAATATACCAGTTGTAGTTAGACTCCCTTCTTTTCCCTATCTCTTCTAATTCTTGCCTACTTGATTTTTTTAAAAGTCAATTCATTATTCGTTATCAAAAATTCACTACTTCCTGAAAGGAAATTTACGTTGAGAAAGTGAATGTCCAAATCCTACCCCACCTCCACTCCCAAGCAACAACTACAAAAAGCTGTTTATAAAAAGTATTAAAAGGACTATTGCCATCGATTTCTCTAGTTATTCAACAAGTTCATTTAGTGATTTCCAGACTCCATTTACTTCTTTATTCCCCTTCTTAGCATCAAAGATTAAGAGGTAGAAGAGGTATGAGAAGTCATCTCCTCCAACTCCTTCATTTTCCAAAGGAGAAAAACTGAAGTCAATGAATGTTAAGTGACTTGCCCAAGATCACATACATCAAATGTCGGAGGTAAAATTTGAACACACTTCTAACTCCAAAGCCTCTTCTCTTTCACCTACATTCTACTGAAACTGAACCTCCTTGTCCTCAGTAGCAACATTCAAGGTAAAAAAAGTTAAATGCATTTTGTTAATTTCTTCCTGCTACCAAAACAAGTATGTTTAATGGTATTTTAAGGTCAATATGTTAAAATGGCTTCTATGTTATGGGTTAATCAAGTTTCTTTGAACTGACTTGGAAATCTACCATTTACTCCATCAGCAAATGTATTTTAAACTCCAAATAAAAAACTTATAACTAACAATTGAGAAAAATACATTTTTTAAGAAATCAGAAACAATCTGTACCATATACTCTACTACTTTTGTCCCTTGTCTTCTTCCCTTCCCTTATCTGTCCTGAATAACATTGTCACTACTCTGACCCACCTTACAATGAACTATAAGAAACAAATTTGGGGAGTATGTTACTAAATAGTTATAATAATGAAGGAGAAAATTACTGCCAGTCTAGAAACCTTTTTAACAGATATATGCTTCAACTAGTGACAAAATATAAGAAACTTCTTGAGAAATATGCGGGGGTTGGGGGGGGGGATAATCTTAAGACAAAGCCGTGCCCATTGATTAAAGAATGACCGTATTAATTGTGGTATATAGATGTAATTGAATGTTATTGCACCATAAAAAGGGATAAATTTGAGAATTCAAAGAAAAATGGGAAGATATAAATGAATGAAAGTAGAACATGAAGAAATGGGAGAACAAGATATGTGACTATATTGTTGCAAGTGAAGACACTGAAAGACACCCAAACAGATTAATTACAATAATCAATTTTGGTCAAAGAGAATAAAGGAAGAGATACAAGATCCTCTTCTGCACATAGGTGTGAAAGAACATGTAATGTTTCATCAAACAGAGAAGAGTTTACTGTGTCTATGGTAGATGGGGGAATGGAGGGGTTTTATCCAATAATTACAATGCAAAAATCACAACACATAATAGATTTAAAAATAGTAATTGGTGGAAATATACAATAGAAATAAATATGAAGACTTCCTTCCTCAACCTTCAGTAAAGGTTTCTTTCTTATCCATATTACTCATTGGTATTTAGAAATTACCTGACATAGCATTTGCACTATGTTTTTTATGATGTTTTCTTCTCCTAACTAAACTGTAAGCTTTATCAAAAGGCAGGGCATGATCTCACTACTTCTTCATAACTCCAGTGCCAACAGTTAGTATTTTCAGTAAACATGATGATGATGATGACCTTATAATACCCTTCCAGCACCTTCATAATTGACCCCACTTAAGATGTAAATTTGTCTCTTCTCTCATCCAATTCTCCCATACTGAACATCTATCTTGTGACACATAATGACAACACGCCAGAGTCTTTTTGTAATAGCAACTTTAAAATTACAGAATGCTTGTACCTCAATTTTAACTGAAGCTTCATAACAAATTATAAGGGGAAACAGAGATGGAAGATAATCTACATCAGGGGCAGCTAGGTGGCGCAGTGAGTAGAGTGCCGGCCCTGGAGTCAGAAGGACCTGAGTTCAGATCTGGCCTCAGACACTTAAGGCACACACAAACAAAAACCTAGCCGTGTGACCTTGGGCAAGTTACTTAACCCCAATTGCCCTCCAAAAGGCAAAAAAAAAAAAAAAAATTAAAAGATAATCTACATCAGCAGAATTTAAGATAGTTATCTGAAAAGGAATTTTTTTTTAAAGATGTAAGCTTTAAAATGCTAAATCATTAAAGCATGGAATGAATAAACAGTTAAATCCAAGGAGTATTAAAAGAACAAAATAACTTTTTAAAAATCTCAGGGAAAAAACTATATGCAAAGTCATTCCAATTCAGTCCTAAACCATTTCTGATTCTGCTTTTAAAAGTTTTTTTTTAAAAATACATATTAATGGTTGGCTTCCCAACCCCCCCCCCCAAATATAACTTCTTCTATATGTATAAGATACAGCAATTGAGTGAACAGACTGAATTTCTTTTACAACTTTTGAAAGGCAAAGCCAAAGAGATGTTTTCAGCCATGGCAGATACTTAAAACAAATATTCATTTAGCCTCCCAAAGTGAGTAACTACTTTGAAGAAAGGCATTCATACGAGTCATTGCCCAGCTGCTAATTGCTGAAAGGATGTGAAAATTATCAATAGCCATACCAAAAAAAGTGCACAGCTGATAATTAGATATATGGAAACTAAAGCAAATTTCAGGTTCTACCTTATGCCATCAGATTAACAAAGCTGGTAAAAAAAGAAAATTATAAATATTGGAGAGGATGTGGGAAAGTAAATATATTAGGGAACTCTTGGTAAAGATGGGAATCTGTCAAGCCACTGTGGAAAAGTTTTGGAACTATAACCAAAAAGTCAGTTCATATCTTCAACCCAATGATACTTCTAAACTAGACCTATATTTTAAGAAGATCAAAGAAAGAAGAAAAGGATCCATAAATAAAAAAATATATATATTTGTAGGACTTCTTTTTGTAGTATGAAAGGTATACCCATTAATTGGGGAATGAATGCACAAATTATATAGGGCATATGAAGCTAATGAAATGTTGTTGCACCACAAAACATGATGAAAAAAGGATCGGTTCAGAGAAACTGGTGAAGACTTGGATGAACTGATACAGAGTGAAGTGAACAGAATCAGCAGAGCAATTTATACAACAAGACCATTGCAAAGACAAATAACTTTGAAAGACTTAAGAACTCTTTTCAATAATAACCAGTCATGATTCCAGAGAACCCAGGGTGAAGTATGCTACTCATATCCTAATAGAGAGGTAATACATTCAAGGTACAGAAGAAATACATGATTTGATAAAGCCAATGTATGAATTCATTTTGTTCAAAAACATATATTTCTTATAAACATTTTAGTTTGGTTTGTTTTTCCCCCCCAATGGGTCAAGAAAGGAAAAAATATGTATTTGTTAGTAGAAATAAATTACTTATGTAAAAAGAATAACATTCATTTGGATGTGTGGGTAATCATGTGCTTGAGAGATATCACAAACCAATGCGGGCCACATCAGGTCTAGAATAAGGAAAACTAGGTTCAAATTCTGACACTTAATTACTATGTGCCCATGGACAAATTGTTTAATCTCTGAGCCAGAGTTTACTCATTTACAAAATAGAGATAATAATAATGTAGAACCTTACCGAATTATTCTGAGGATAAAAATGAAATAGGGTATTTAAAGGGAATCCTGCACTTCCTCTATCTATGATCTGGTCCAAGCCATTTGACATCTCTATTTCTCATTGTCTCCTCTATAAAATGGGGGGGGTTGAGCAAGAATACCCCTAAAGTCCCTTCTGACCCGAAGTTCTCTTTTAATGTCAGTTATTATTGGTTTTAAAATTAGTCGTTACTGTTTTAGTCTTACCCAGGGTAGGGCTGTCACCATAGTACTGGCCTCAGAATCTAACATTTCTCATATAACAAAGAATACCTTTTTCAAAATTTTAGTATAGAATACTATTAGAATATTTATGAAGTTTGGAGTCTTCTAACTAATTAATTCAGCAAATTGTAAAGCCAAGCACAAGTGGCTTTCCAGAGGACTGCTTCTGTGAACAGCTTTCAAGGTTCTGATTACACGGTACAGAGAACTCTTTTTATTCAGTAACAAACCAAGACAAAACATTCACAGAAATCACAGTGCAGCACTTACAGGGTTGTAGCATAACAACTGATCATTAAAATGGCCACACAGTTTTCACCAAAGTGGCCACATAGTTTTAAACAAAGATAACATTCATTTAGTAACACAATCATTTAGTAAGTCCTTAATTCAATCATTCTTAAGGAGGCAAGCCTCCTTAATTGACACAAAGTACAAAGGTCAAAGTCCTCCACCTCTAGCTTACATTGTCTTAATCTCTTCAATCAAAAGGTCCTCTTTCTTCTTAATTGGAGAAGTCCTAAAATCAGTCATCTAAATATAAAGGTCAGAGTACTCCACCCCTAGACCACAGTAAATCATAACTTTCTCAGTTTACATTAAATTCCCAAGGAGAGGTCTTGACTCGAGGCAGGCTCTCAGCTTCCATGGTTGCTCTTCCATGGTCCCAGCTCCTGCCCAAATCTATCCAACTGCCACCTGGGTTCAAATGCAGCTTTCAATTCTTTGTCCAGCTTCTTGTGTAATTCCTGTTCCATATTGAAGCTCACAGTGTCTTGTCCACCTCAAGTCATTCACAGTTTCTGTTCCTGGGAAGACAAAGCTTAACAAAGTCACAATAACATTCATTCACATTGCCAGCATCCTTCATCAATTCACTTTCTTCCTGAGAAATCAACATAGACCCAACAACAAGGTCTGAAGAATCAACACAAATAATCAGTACATAACTTTTTTTTAGTCCCATAGTCCCAGGGTCTCTGAAATCATCAGCAAGACCCTCCTCCAGGATTTCTGTAAACATACAACAAGAAAATCCTCTTCCAGGGCTTCTGAACCAGAAGCAAGGTCCCAGGGGTTCTGTAACAACAGCACCATCCTCTATCAGCAAACAAATCTGTCAAAGTAACATCAAAACAGAGTACAGACAACACAGCCATGCCTCCTCCCAATTCTCCTCTCTTCTCATTTCTCAGATCTTCTCAATTCTCAGGTCTGTCCTCAGTCCTCATTTCAGTTCTCAGTTGTCTTCTCTCTCTCCAACAGTAGCAGCCCAGCCTCCAGATGCTTGCTGCAAGAAGTTCTGGCCTCTCTCTGCTTGGGTGTTTCCTTATGTACAGTATTAGCTCCTCCCTCTTCTGCCCCTTCCTGTTACATCAACAAGTCCATTCCACTGCAGGATTCACAAGTTGTGGGTCTTAACACTCGACATAATTATAAACTTGAAACTAAGTGCTAAGTACCTGTTAGCTTGCAGGGGGGAGATCTTCACATTCCCATTCCTATTACACAAACATGTATTGAATTTGGGAAAGGAATTTTTCTAGTAGCTATAGGTGACAGAAAATTCATTTGATTCAACAATATTAAGCGAGTGCTGTGTATACAGAAGGAGACACAAAGTTAAGGTGAAATAAGGTCATCTCTAATGATTCTTACAATTACAATAGAGACAAAACATAAAGGAAGGGGGAAAGAGTAAACATTTATGTTGCACCTACTATATTCCAGTAATATAAATAGCACTTATGCTTAGTGCTATTTACAAATATTGGTACATGTAAAGTCAGAGGACAAAAACATAGGATCAAGAAAGGCTTCATGGAATAGATGATATTTAAGTTACTTGGACTTTAAAAGGTAAGGCAAAAGGAGGAGCACAGCATCCCAGGTCTAGGTAACAGCCGGAACAAAGGTATGAAGGTGGGAAAGTATATAGCTGGGGCAAACATTTCGGGTCATTATCAATATATGGTTGGTTTTGTTTCATTTCATTTATTTGTTATAATAGATTGCTTGGGAAGGTCAGTGAGGGGTTGATAGATAGTGATATTGATTTAACAGAAAAGAAAAATCAATGAAACACTTAAAATGTACCAATAAAAGTTTTGTAGAGAACATAGATAAAAGGAAAATTTGTTACTACTTTATAAATATACATATGCACATATAGTTACTATCTCAACTCTGGATGCTTTTTCTTCAAGAGAAAATAAACTTAATATTTAATATTACATATTACTGGAGGAGAAGATAATTGTTTCATTTTACAATTTTTTGCTTCTTAAAAAGTTCTTCAACCTATCCACTTCCTTCATCTTCATTTGCTGGTTCCCAGTCAAAATTCTCTTTTGTTGACTCATTTTTCCTAATCTAAAAAGCTAGCATTCAAGCCACACTCATTGGATTGGACATTATTATCATTATCATCATTCAAAACACTTGTACCTTTCTTAGTAACTTAGTGTCTGGATCTCTTGATTCTCATCTCTGATGGTTTACTATACCTACATTCTATGTGTATTGACGATTCTCCTATAACAAGAAGCTCCACGTAGGCATTTAAGACTGTTGTCCTCCACATCTTGATTCATAACGTGTGTATCTTTATAATCCCTCTTATTGAGATGGCTGAGCTGTTGAAAATGGAGTTCTTCCTGGAATAACATGTTCCAAACATAGGAGGTCTTCTCCTGAGACAATTTTTACCAAAGCCTTATGGTACTGCTATGCTTTTAGTTCACCTCTAGCTGTCAGTCACAGTTCAACTCTAAGTCAAGCCTTTGGGCCTTATTCAGGAAAGCAGATGCATATGTATATATTCATGTATATAATATATAATATATTATATATTCTTCTAAAATTATTTTTAACAAAGGAAGCTTATATGTTCTTTTCTGCTCTTTGTATATCAAACTGTTCATGTTTGCTGATGTTAAAATCATAATAAAAGTATTTTTGGAGGGGAGTAGAGGAGAGATGGAATGACCTTGTTGTCTTACTCACATAAGAAACTCCCAGTGAATAAACAAACACCAGTAGTATTCCACATTCCATTCCACAACTTAATAGTAAGCTAGGTCCATGTATCCAAGGTGAGAATTGAACCCAGGCATTCCTGGCCATTCTCTATTCACTATATAATTTTATCTTTCTGAATTGTGTATATGTGTTATATATATCCAAACTGATAAAAATTGCAGCTCTGCTGTTTTTCCCCTCACCTGCAACAGCAGATTTGCTATGGCAGCAGTTGAGTCAAATTCAGAAATCCCAGGGATGGAAACAAAATTGCAATGTTAAAATGTAATTCTGTGGAAAAACAGGGTTTCACTATATCCAATTTTGCTTCTCAGACATTTTCTCAAAAATATATTTACTTCATATTTCAAGGGTTACCTATGGGTACATTGAAATTGCAGTTATTGATTCTTTGGATCTTTATGAATGTCCACATATAGACATGGAGGGCCACAAACCTTCTAAATTTCAAAGGAAAAACATAAAAAGTGCATAGTTCTGAAAAAGTACAAAGGCTTTTAATGACTCTCTCAATTCTCTTACCAAGGGAAATTCATATTTCTCCCCTGAAATAACTTGATTATTTTTTACCTATTCTCCCCAACATTCACAGCTTTAATTAAACATTTTGTTGCCTGGGGCTAATGGCACTAAGCACAGATTGGGAAGCTTTATCAGGAGGCCATTTGTGGAAAGGCTACCATATTGGGGACAGGAAAAAAGCTCAGGTCAGTTCTGGAAAAGGAAAAAGCATGGCCCATCCAAAAAGAAATGTTGTCTATGCTGCTAAATGACTACCAGTGCTATTTGAATTGTTTCTGTTTAAGGCCCTACATTTTCATACTCTATACTTGTGACCCTGCCAATATTGATAGAAGAAATAATTGTTTTCTTATTCTCAATTTGAAAACACACACACACACACACACACACACACACACACATATATATATATATATATATTTATATATACATGCATATTCAAACATACACTATACTTGCAATGAAGAATTTGTGCAAGCATTTCTCCTGATATTGCATGCTGAAATGAAGATGGAGCAGTCCCACTATTTGAATACCTCCCTTCTAGGCCCTTTGTTTTAGAGAAAATAGTTTTCATTCGGAAGGGGGGAAAATGACAATTTGACTTCTACCTTCTGAATTCAATAAATAAATCATGGTTACCAGCTAGATAGATTCTTTCTCCTATTTAACAGTGTTAGACTGTTTCATACCCAAGAAATTCTGGTCCCAATGGCATTTTACTCATATTCAGTGAGTTCTCAAACAGGTAACTCTCAAAATGTTTGCTAATATTATATTATTTCTCTATATTCTATATACTTGCAAACCTAATTCTCCAACTCAGACTCCTTATCAGTGTCTGTGAATGACCATTTATTTGGATATGGTCACTTTATATTTAACATATCTAAAACCAAGTCTGTTACCATGAATTCTATTGTACCTTACTCCTTCCATTTTCTGCTCTTACCCCATGTACTTGCTTGCCTACTTCATTTAAAATTCCTGTACTGGGCCAGTTCAGGAAACATATAAAGGATTCCTAACTCACAATGCCTATGATTTTGTGCCAACTTCATTCTTTCTGCAGCAACCATGTGGTTATTGTTCAGATCTTTTATCTAGATTATAAACTTTGAGATTCTGCAAGAATTCCTACTTACATACCTATTCCTTTGTTCCTAGAGCTTTTAGCTGGAATTCCTAATTTCTTTTCCTAATTGATAAGTTTCTAAAATTCTTAGACACACAGACCCAGAGCGTACACCTCTTCTTCCCCATCATTTTTTTGCTAAAAAATGTATTCATTCTAACCCATAGTAATCTTTCTTTCTCTTAACTCCAAAGTATTTATATTCTGTATCATTTATTGAGAAGCATCATGCACAGTGGATAGAAAGTCAAACTTGGAGTTAAAAAGTCCTGGATTTAAGTCCTATCTTGGACACATGTGAACTATATAGCTATGGTTAATTCCTTAATTTCCAGTGCCCTCAGGAAACTTTCAAAGACTCTAAGTTATAGGTAAATTGCTAGTGTCAGTCTAAGTTTATAGAAGAAGTTACCGGGGGAGGAGCCAAGATGGCGGAAAGGAAGCAGTAACCTCGCTGAGCTCCTCGGTCACTAAGGCTCAAGGGTGAATCTGAGTGGAAACCGGAGTGACGGAGCCCACTGAAAGACAAAGTGTGGCAGAGTCCAGCCCAAGAGGTTGCCCAGTGTGTCCAGACTGGTCGAGCGCAGAGCGTGTGGTGTCTGCACAGCCCAGACCTAAGAACAGACAAGCAGACTACACCAGAGAGAGCAAAAGCCCCAGCCTGCAGACTTACCGAGGAAGAATCACAGTCATCTATCAGACGGGTAGGATCATTGGAGTCAGGTAGGAGAGTTGGGCCCTCAGTGGAAAGAGCAGCTTCTCTGGCTGCATTCTGCCCCCAGCCTGGAAGTTTAGAAACTGCCTGCATGTATAATACAGGGGCTGGAATGGCAAAGTAAATTCTAGCTGCTCAGATCCTCCCACCCCTCCTTCATGAAGCAGAAAACCCAAAGATAAGTCTCCCACCCAGATTGAAATCCCAAGTTAATGGAAATAGCCCCAGGCTTGAGAGTCTCCAAGAAGGGGTATAACTGAGATAGCCAGGAGTCTGAAGAGAAGAGAGGGTGGGGTCCCAACAAGCCCCACCTCTCCTTACCAACAAAAGCCTACTCATAGCCCAGGGGTATAGAGGCAGAAATCTGAAGTGATCAGACTCACCCATACCTCCTCATCTACATCCCTCATTGACTGCCCTGACTTAGCCACAAACTAGCCACCCAGAGGTATTCAAAGTCAAGGATCAGGCCATAAACTCATAGCCTGAGACACTAAGAAACAGGAAGTCACAATGGGAAAAAAAAGAAGCTGAGAAGGAGAAGGGGAAGGCAAAAATGTCTATTCGAGCATACTATGCAGGGCAAGAACAACAAAACACACAGGACAATATAGACTCTCTACCCACACCTGAGACCACAGAAGGAAACATGATCTGGTCTCAAGCCCAAATAGCATTCCTGGAGGAGCTTAAGAAAAATTTTAAAGACCAAATCAGGGAGGCAGTGACCAACTTGGAAAAACGTCTCAATGAAATAATTGGAGAAAATACCTCCCAAAAAAAGGAACTTCAAA
>WOXC01001007.1:0-56349 GCA_011680675.1 Gymnobelideus leadbeateri
CTATAGTTTCCTACGTTGTCTCTTTTAAATATATCCACTTTTGCTTTTCCTTTGTTTGAGGTCAGAATTACAACCCCTTCTTTTTTTTTTCTTCCTTCAGCTGAAAAGTAATATAGTCTTTTAACTTTACTTTGTGTATTTTTCTGCTTAAAATAAGTTTCTTGTAAACAATGTATTATAGGATCTGTTTTTTAATACACTATTCAATTCCATTTTATGGGACAGTTCATCCCACTCACATTTAGAGTTATGATCACTAACTGTCAATCCTCTTCTGCCCCCCGTTTATATTTTTTCCCTCTTTTCACACTTTTCTTCTCACCAGTGTTTTGTTTCTGGCCACTGATTTCCTCAATCTGCCTTCCCTTCTATCAGCCCATCTCCCTTTTATTTCCCCTTTCCTGTACTACTTTTGCCCTTCTTTCTATCCAGTACTCCCTCTTCTTTTCCCTTTGTCCTCTTATCTCCCTATAGTTTAAGATAGATTTCTATAAACAAGTAAATAGGTATCTTAATACTTCTTTTAACCAAATCTGATAAGAATAAGGTTCAAGCAATGCTCACTCTCCCTCCCTTCTTTTTCTCCACTCTAATAGGTCTTTTGTGCTTCTTTATGTAATGTAATTGACACTATTTTGCCTCTCCCTTTGCTCTTCTCCAAATACAATCTTTTTTCACCCCTTATTTAAACTTTTTATTATCATATCAAAAACATATTATACCCATACTCTTTGCCTATGTATATCACTTCTTAGTGCCCAAACAAAGACTGATTTGTCAAGAGTATCATGTATCCTTCTTCTCATGTAGGGAACTGAATAATATTTTTTTCTTTCCTATTTGTCTTTTTATGCTTTTATTGAGTTGTGTATTTGAAGATCACATTTTCTGTTCTCTTCTGTTCTTTTCATAAGGAATGATTGAAAGTTTCCTATTTCTTTGAATATCCATCATTTCCCCTGAAATATTACACTTAATTTTGCCTGGTAGTTGATTCTTGGTTGTAATCCAAGCTCCTTTGCTTTGTGGAATATCATATTCCAAAGCTGTCAGTCCTTTAATGTAGTAGCTTCTAGGTCCTGTGTAATCCTGATTGTGGCTCCACAATATTGAAATTATTTCTTTCTGGCTGGTTGCAGTACTTTCTCCTTGACCTGATAATTTTGAGATCTGACTACATTATTCCTTGGAGTTTTCATTTTGGCATCTCTTTTAGGAAGTGGTAAGTGGATTCTTTCAATGACTATTTTACCCTCTGGTTCTAGGATATCAGGAGATTTATCCTTGAAAATTTCTTTTACCTTTTACCTTTAATCCTTAAATTTTACCTTAAGTCCTTTAATCCTTAAGTCCTTAAATTTTCTCTCCTAAATCTATTTTTCAAGTCAGATTTTTTTTTTCAAATGAGGTATTTTATGTTTTCTTCCTTTTGTTTTTTTGGTTTTTTTGGACTGATTTTTGATGTTTCATAGAGTCATTAGTTTCCACATGTTGAATTCTAGTTAGCCTTTGTAGTTCCTTTTTTATTTGGTCAGTTTTATTTTTTAAGGAATGGTTTTCTTATGTCAATTTTTGTTCTTCCTTTTCTAAGCTGTTTACTCTTTCCTTTATACCTCTCATTTCTCTTGCCAATTTTTCATCTACCACTTTTATATGACTTTAAAAACACTTTGTGAGCTCTTTCAAGATGGCTTTTTTTGTGCTTGAGGCCAATTCACATACCACTTTGAGGTTTCAGATATAGGTATATTGACAACACTGTTGTCTTTGAGTTTGTGTTTTGATCTTTGTAACTATAATTTTCTATGATCAAGGTTCTTTTTTGCTTCTTGAACTTTTTTTTTTTTGCTAATTTTATGGCTTTAAATTTCAGTTCTCCTCTTGTAGGCTCTGTCCCAAGCTTATTTTGCTTAGGGACAGGGACCTGGTCACTGGCTTTCTGTGCTGGATTTTCACACGCTGGTTGTGTGCTTATTGCAATGGAGTGGCCCAGCCTAGTTGCAATTATTGTTGCCGGTTTCCAGAACTGGTAACATGCCTTTTGAGTTAAAGCAGGTGGTCACAGAGCAGGCCTGCATACCATTGGCCTGATTAACCAGGATAGGGGGGCCTCAGATGCTGATCATTGCTGTGGCTAAGAACCTGCTACTGCTTTGCCGAGACACTGCACTGTTTTGCTCTCCCTCTTTACCCAAGTGAGACAGATCTTTCCTGAAGTCCTTCTAAGTTATATTAAACTGGAAAATTGCTTCTCTCTGTCTTTGTGTAGGTTCTGTCACTGCAGAATCTATTTAGAGGCTTGCTTTAATGTTGTTTCTGAGGGAAACAGAGGAGAGCTCAGGAAACTTCCTGGCTTGTCTTTGCCATCTTGACTCCATGTCCCCAGATTTCCATTGTTTAGAGGAAACCTCTCCATGCATGATGTTAAAATGAGTCTGTCTTGAAGCAGGTCATAATATGGGTAACAGAAATCTGCATTTATATTGTAGAGGTATATCAATAGTGCAGTTTTTTTTTCTAAATTTAAGGTTTTAAACTTCATTAAGACTTTTGGAATATTTGGGAGTTTAAGGTTTAAAAACATGTCTCCACATGAAGCCTAAATAGTGAAATTATCTATATCTTTTTTTTAAGATTAGGATAGTAGATTTAGAAAGGAAGTAATCATTGAGATATTGTTGTCCAACACATTCATTTTACCTTTTAAGAATCTGAGACCCAGTTCAGGGAAGGAACTGTGATAGCCACAGTGGTAGTATATGAGAAGGCAGTGTGGAAAATGCCCACATTTTTATTTTAGCAGTTATTTAACATAATATTTTTTTTTACCAGATACATGTAGAAAAAACATTTGTTTTTGCCTGTACATCTTATGAAACATTTAATTTTAAAACTTCGATTTTCAGATCCATTCCCTCCCTCCCTTGTCACCCACTCCCTCTGAGAAGATAAGCAATTCAGTATGTGTTGTACATGTATTGCTATGCAAAATATTACCATAGTAGATATATTGTAAAAGACTGCTTATATTTCCCTCCCACCTGCCTCACCTCCCACCTGGTCCATTCCCTACTTTGATCCTGTCTTTTTTTGATAGTGGGTACTTCCAACCTCCCCTCCCCCCAGAATGCCCTCCCCTCCATCATCCCCCTCTCATCCCCCTTTCCCCTACTCAGGAGAGTGAGTGAGGGTAATATATTCCATTAGTATGTACGTGATTCTCTCCTTGAGCCAACTTCAATGAGAATATGCTTTTGCCTTTTTGCCTTCCTATTCTTCCCCTCCCCTGAACTACTTCGCCTTGCCTCTTCTACATGAGATATTTTACCCTACCCTGTCTCTCTCCATCTCCTCTTGCCACTTTCCTCTCTCACCTCTTGACTTCACCCCTTAAGAATCATCCCTTCCTTGGGGCGGCTAGGTGGCACAGAGAGCAGAGCGCCGGGCCAGGAGCCAGAAGGGCCCGAGCTTGGATCCAGCCCCAGACACCCAACACACAAACAAAAGCTCAGCCACATGACCCCGGTCAAGTCAACCAACCCCAATTGCCCTCCAAAAAAAAATTATCCCTTCCCATCAAACTCAAGCTGTGCCCTCTATCCATGTATACTTGTGAACATATGCCATGTACCCTTCTTCTATTATTTTCATAATGAGAAAGGTTTCATCAAACACAGTTATTGTTTTTCCATGTAGGAATGTAAATAGTACAACTTTGATAAGTTCCTTTTGATTTCTTTTCCTTGATTACCTTCTCAAGCATCTCTTGCTTCTTGTGTCTGAATGTCAAATTTTCTATTCAACTCTGGTTTTTTTTTTTCCTCAAGAATGCTTGAAAGTCCTCTATCCACTGAATGACCATATTTTCCCCTGAAACAAGATACTCAGTTTTGCTGGGTAGGTGACCCTTGGCTTCAATCCCAGCTCTTTTGCCCTCTGGAATATCATATTCCATGCTCTTCGATCCCTCAGTGTGGAAGCTGCCAGGTCCTGGGCTATTCTGATTATGTTTCCACAATATTGAAATTGTTTCTTCCTGGCTGCTTGTAGTATTTTCTCCTTGATCTGGGAGATCTGGAGCCTGGCTATAATATCCCTAGGAGTTTCCTTTTTGGGATCTTTTTCAGGTGGCGATTGGTGGATTCTTTCAACCTCTATTTCCCCCACTGGGTCTAAAACATCAGGGCAATTTTCCTTGAGAATTTCTTTAAGGATGATTTCGGGGCAGCTAGGTGGCTCAGTGAGTAGAGCGCTGGCCCTGAAGTCAGAAGGACCTGATTTCAGATCCAGCCTCCGACACTTAACACAAACACACACACACACACACACACACACACACACACACACACACACACACACACACACACACAAACCTAGCTGTGTGACCTTGGGCAAGTTACTTAACCCCAATTGCTCTCCAAAAAGCAAAAAAAAAAAATTAAAAAAAAAAGGATGATTTCTAGGTTCTTTCTTTGATCATGGTTTCAGGTAGTCCAATCATTTTTAAATTATCTCTCCCGGATCTATTTTCCAGGTCAATGGTTTTTCCCATGAGATATTTCACATTGCCTTCTATTCTTTCATTTGTTTGGAACTGTTTAATAGTATCTTGATTTCTCATAAAGTCACTAGCTTCAATTTTCTCCAGTCTAACTCTGAAGGAATGAATCTCCTCAGTGAGCTTTTGAGATTCTTTTTACATTTGGCAAATTTGACTTTTTAAGGCATTCTTCTCCTCATTGCCTTTCTGAGCCTCTTTTGCCATTTGTGTTAGTCTATTTTTTAAGGTGTTATTTTCCTCAGTCAGGCTGTTGACTGATATTTCATATTTTTCTTGCATCTTTTTCATTTCCTTCCCAAATTTTCCCCCACTTCTCTTATCTGCTTCTTAAGGTCCTCTATGGCCTGTAGCCAGCTTGTATTTTCATTTAGGGCTTTTGGTGCAGTAGTTCTGACCCCACAGTCCTCCTCCATGCTTTGAGCCTCTTTGCCCCTAAAATAAGAGTCCAATGTTGAACTTTTCTGTTTATTTTGTTTCATTTGCCTAGGCATGTTGCCACTTAATTACTCGATTTTTGGGCTTGTTGCCGCAGTAGGACTCTGCCACCAGAGAGGGGAGCTTCCGCCCATATGTGGGGTCTTCACAACTTCTGCCAGTTGGGTGGACTCTGTAAAGCCTCCACCCACTCTCATAAATTGTATACCCACCCCAAACTTCCCCCCCAGACCACAATCCATATCCAGGCAGTTTAAAGCAAGAGCGATTAACCCCCAGACTGATTGTTGGATCTCCCTACAGTTCGCAGACCATGAGCTAGAGCCACTACTGTAGCTGCAAAATGGCTTCTGTGCCACTGTTTTTTCAGCAGCTTTTCGCCCCCAGGGGAGGAAGTCACGCTTTCCCCAAATACTGGTCCCAAAGTCCATAGGGCACTAAACTCTCACTTTGTCCTAGGCATATCTGTGCTGATAATTCTGGAATCACCACAATTGCTGGTGTTCTGGGGTCCCTCCAGGCAGCTGAAGGCCCGGCCGTCCTGGGGCTAATATCATCGACCTGGGCTCTGCTCTGCACGCTGTGCTGTTGGTTCCCAGTGTGCTCTGCTACCTGCTCTCAGAGCAATGTGCTGCCTGCTCTCAGAGTGCTGCGCTGGTCTCTCCTTGCAGGGCTGCTGGGCTGTCCTCAGCAGGAGGTTAGCTTCTCTGTGCCGTTCCGTGGGTGCAGTGGCTCCAGAAGTTGTTTGGAGTCCCCTTTCACATTATTTGAAATTTGTGTGGGGCAGAGCACATTGGAAATGCTGTTTCTACTCCACCATCTTGGCTCCACCCCCGGAAAAACCAATTTTAACATTCATTTTTAAAACTTTGAGTTACAAATCCTCTCTCTTCCTTCTTCCCCACACTTCATTGGGAAAGCAATCTATTTGATATAGATTATACATGTGTAGTCATGCAAAATGTATTCATAACAGTCATGTTGTAAAAGAGAATACAGACCTAAAAAAATCAAGAAAAATAAAGAAAGTTTAAAAGAAAGTATTCTTCAATCTGTATTCAGATACCATCAGTCTTTTCTCTGGGGACGGATGGCAATTTTCAACTTATATCCTTTAGAGTTATCTTGGATCTTTTTATTGCTGAAAATAGTTAAGTCATTCACAGCTAATCACCTTACTATATTACTATTATTTTGTACACAGTACAATTCATTTTTTATCAGCCCATGAAAGACTTTCTATTTGTTGTTTTTTTTTTTCTGAGAGTATCCTACTCATCATGTCTTATAGCACAACAGTATTCTATCATAATCTCATATCACACGTTCAACCATTCCCAAATTGATGGGCTTCCCCTCAATTTCTATGTTTTACTCCCAGAAAAGAATTGCTATAAATATTTTTGTACATATAGGCCCTTTTCCTTTTTTAATTTTTTCAATCTTTTGGGATACAGATCTAGTAGTGGTATTGCATAGGATATGTGTGATTATATAGCCTTTTGGGCATAGTTCCAAAGTTCTCTCCAGAAAGGTTAAATCAGTCCACAACTCCATCAACAATGCATTAAAACTCTCATTTTTCCTACATCCCCTTAAACATTCAACATTTGCCTTTCCTGTCCTATTAGGAAGTCTAAGAATAGAATACTAAGTCATAGAATAGTTTTAATTAGCATTTCTCTAAACAATAGTAAGTTAGAGTATTTTTCATGTGACTTCATGTAGCTTTGAGTACTTCATCAGAAAACTGATGCTATCTTTTGATCATTTATCAACTGGCTCTTATTTTTATAAATTTGACTTGGTTTTTTATATGTTTGAGAAATGAGTCTTTATCAGGGAAACCTACTTCAAATATTTTTTTTTCACAATTACTTTTGGTAACTGTATTTCCCTCCAACCTCTTACTCCCTCTCCCTGATAATTCTATTCTTTCTCTCCTTTCACCTTGTCCCCCTCAAAATAGTTTTGTTTCTAACCACCCCTCCCCAATCTGCCCTCCCTTTTATCATCCACCCGTTTTCTTATACCCTTCCCTGCCTATTTTCTGGTAGGTAAGAAAAAGTTGTATGCCCAAAAGTCTGTGTATGTTATTCCTACTTTGAGTCAATTCTGATGAGAGTAAGATTAACTTACTCCCCCTCATCTCTCTTACTCCCCACTGTAAAAGCTTTCTCTTGCCTCTTTCATGTGCAATAATTTACCCCCATTCTACCTCTCCTTTTCTCTCATTCCTTAATTTTATTTTTATTTTTAAGATATCATTCCTTCATAATTAATTCACATCTGTACTCTCTGTCTGTATATATACATACATACATACATACATACATACATACATACATACATACATATATATATATATATATATATATATATATATATATATATATATATATATATATATATATATATATATGATTCTTCTAACAACCCTAATAATAAAAAGGTCTCTTGAGTTACAAATATCGTTTTCCCATGTGGGAATATAAATAGTTTATACTTAATAAGTTCTTTATTATTTCCCTTTCCTGTTTATCTTTTTATGTTTCTCTTGAGTCTTTTATTGGAAAGTTTTTATTGGAAAGTCAAATTTTCTATTCAGCTCTGTTCTTTTCATCAGGAATACTTAAAATACCCTACTGGAAAGTCAGAAGGGGTATGGGGGAGGATATAGGAGAGAACAGATTGGGAGAGGGGGTATAGAGTGGGAACACTGTTTTGGGATGGTGTGTAGGGAATGAAGGGGAGAAAATTTGTAACTCAAAATCTTGTAGAAATGAATGATATAGGGCAGGTAGGTGGCACAGTTAGTAGAGCGCCGGCCCTGGAGTCAGAAGGACCTGAGTTCGGATCCAGCCTCAGACACTTAACACACACAAACAAAAACCTAGCCATGTGACCTTGGGCAAGTTACTTAACCCCAATTGCCCTCCAGAAAAAAAAGCAAAAAAAAAAAAAGAAATGAATGATATAAAATAAAAATAAACATAAAATTCAATTTAAAAAAGAATACTTGAAATTCCTCTATCTAGATTAATGTTTATTTTCCTCCTGAAGGATTTTACTAAGTTTTGCTGAGTAGGTCATTCTAGGTTGTAATCCTATTTCTTTTGTCTTCTATAATATCATATTCCAAGCCAAGATCTTTTATTGTAGAAGCTGTAAATCTTCTGTTTTACTGACTATACCTCTACTATGCTTGAATTGTTACTTTCTAGCTTCTTGCAAAATTTTCTCCTTGACCTAGGAGCTCTGGAATTTTACTCTAACATTCCTAGGAGTTTTCATTTTGGTATCTTTCAGGAGGTGTACAATGGGGTTTTTCAATTTCTATTTTACCATCTGGGTCTAGACAATATGGGCAATTTTCCTTGGTAATTTCTTGAATGATGATGTCTATACCCCCTTTTTTGATCATTGTTTTCAGGTAGTTCAATAATTTTTAAATGATATCTCCTGGATCTATTTTCCAGGTCAATTGTTTTTCCAATGAGAAATTTCACTATACCTTTATTTTTATTCTTTTGGTTTTGTTTTATTGTTTCTTGATTTCTCATAAGCTCATTAGCTTCCAATTGCTCCATTCCCATTTTGAGGACTTTTTTTTTTTCTTCAGTGAGATTTTGGACCTTCTTTTCCTTTTGGTCAATTCTGCTTTATGGCATTTTTCTCCTCAACTTTTTGGTACTCTTTCCCATTTGGCATAGTCTTTTTTGGGGGGGGGTTATTTTCTTTAGTATTTTTTGCTTCTCCTTTACCAAGTTGTTGTTTCTTTTTTCATGATTTTCTTACATCACTAATTTTTCTTCTCAATTCTTCCTCTACCTCACTTACTTGATTTTTAAAATCTTTTCTAAGTTCTTCTATGGCTTGAAACCAGTTCATATTTTTCCTGGAGATGTTAGACAAAGGAGATTTTGCTTTGTTGCATTCTTTTGAGTGTATCATTTGATCTCCTTTGTCATCATAGTAACTCTAGAGAGAGAAGTTTGTTTGTTTGTTTTCCCATTGTTTACTTATTTTCCCAGACTATTAATTGACTTTTGACTCTCTGTTAAAGAAGGACTCTGCTTCCAGTGTGGAGGGCACATTGTCTCAAGCTCCAGAGGTTCTGTGCCACTATTTTCATAAACACTTTTATGGACCTGTAAGTTTTCAGTTCTTCCAATTTGGTATGATCTAAGGAGACATGTTTACTCCTCTGCTGGTGTGTATTCTAAGCTCTCCTTTCACCACTGCTTCAAAATCTGCTATGCTATTGCTCCGCCTCTCCCTTGGCCTACAACTCAGCACTGTGACCCAGATCAAAATATAGGCAAAGCAGCAGAATCCTGCCTCAGTACTAGCAAAGAGATGCCTGTACCTCCTTCGACCAGTTGTCCACCCCCCTTTACTCTCTGTGGTTTGAAATTCTTTTTTTATACACAAATGCTTTATTAACTTCTATTTAACATCATTCATTTCTGCCAGATTTTGAGTTACAATCATTTCCTCCCGCTGTTTTTACTCTACCCACCCTCCCAGAATAGCAGTCCCACTAGACATTGCTTCCCCCAATCTGCTCTCTCCCCTATCCTCTTCCACACCCCCTTCAACCTCTCCATTAGAGGAAGGTGAATCTTTGTGTCCCAATGCCTGCACATATTATCTCCCAATTATAAGCAAAAGAGTATTAATATATATATATATATATATATATATATATATATATATATATATATATATGTATATATATCTGAAACATTTAATGTTAAGACCTCGAATTTCAGATCCATTTCCTTCCTCCCTTGTCACCCATTCCCTCTGGGGAGATAAGTAATTCAGTATATGTTGTACATGTCTAGCTATGCAAGACATTATCATAGTAGATATATTGTACAGGGCTGCTTATAATTCCCTCCCACTCATCCCACCCCCCACCTGGTCCATTCCCTACATGATCCTGTCCCTCTTCTATAGTGGGTACTTCCAACCTCCCCTCCCCCCAAGGATGCCCTCCCATCCATCATCCCTCCTCTCCTCCCCCTTCCCACATTCTGCTGTAGGTTGAGATGTCCCACCTAGTATGTATGTCATTCTCTCCCTGAACCAAATTCAATGAGAATGTGGTTTCGCCTTTTTGCCTTCCTATTTTTCCCCTCCCCTGCAACCACTTCCCCCTGCTTCCTCTACATGAGATAGTTTACCCCACCCTGTCTCTCCCCATCTCCTCCTGCCACTTTCCTCTCTCACCTCACAACTTCACCCCTTGAGTATCCTCCTTTCCCAACAAATTCAACCTATGCCCTCTATCCATATATAACTGTAACCATATACACACACATTCACATATGTATTCACATGACCATACACCCTTCTTCCATTATTTTCACAGTGAGAAAGATTTCCTCAGTCACAGTTATTGTTTTTCCATATAGGAATATAAATAGTTCAACTTTGATAAGTTCCTTTTGATTTCTTTTCCCTGATTACCTTCTCAGGCATCTCCTGCTTCTTGTATCTGGATGTCAAATTTTCTATTCAATTCTGGTTTTTTCCTCAAGAGTGCTTGAAAGTCCTCTATTCCACTGAATGACCATATTTTCCCCTGAAACAAAATACTCAGTTTTGCTGGGTAGGTGACCCTTGGGTTCATTCCCAGCTCTTTTGCCCTCTGGAATATCATATTCCATGCCCCTCTATCCCTCAGTGTAGAAGCTGCCAGGTCCTGTGCTATCCTGATTGTGTTTCCACAATATTGAAATTGTTTCTTCCTGGCTGCTTATAGTATTTTCTCCTTGATCTGGGGATTCTGGAACCTGGCTATAATATTCCTGGGAGTTTTCTTTTTGGGATCTTTTTCAGGAGGTGATCAGTGGATTCTTTCAACCTCTATTTTGCCCTCTGGATCTGAAACATCAGGGCAATTTTCCTTGAGAATTTCTTGAAGGGTGATTTCTAGGTTCTTTCTTTGATCATGTCTTTTGGGTCATCCAATAATTTTTAAATTGTCTCTCCTGGATCTATTTTCCGGGTCAGTGGTTTTTCCCATGAGATATTTCTCATTGCTTTCTAATCTTTCATTTGTTTGGATCTGCTTAAGAGCATCTTGATTTCTCATAAAGTCATTAGCTTCCATTTGCTCCAGTCTAACTCTGAAGGAATGACTCTCTTCAGTGAGCTTTTGAGATTCTTTTCCCATCTGGCAAATTCGACTTTTTAAGGCATTCTTCTCCTCATTGCCCTTTTGGGCCTCCTTTGCCATTTGAGTTAGTCTATTTTTTAAGGTGTTATTTTCCTCAGTCAGGCTATTGACCATCATTTCATACTTTTCCTGCATCCTTCTCATTTCTCTTTCCAATTTTTCCTCCACTTCTTTTATTTGATTTTTAAAGTCCTTCTTAAGGTCCTCTATGGCCTCCAACCTGCTCTTCTTTTCCCCTGGGGCTTTTGGAGCAGGATTTCTGATCTCACAGTCCTCTTCCCGCTCCATGCTTCAACCCTTCTTGCCCCCAAATTAGGAGTCTAAGGTTGCATTTTTCTGTTTAATTTGTTTCCTTTGCCTTGGCTTGTTGCCACTTAATTGCTTTACTTTTGGGCTTGTTGCCACAATATGTCTTTGCCAATTTCATCCTGAATGTGTGGAAGGGCAACTTCCATTTCTGGCAAGCTGTAAACCCACCCACAACCTCCACCCCAGATCACAATCCAGATCCAGGGAGGTTAAACAAGAGTGATTACCCCGCCAGACTGATCGCTGGATCTCCCTATCATTCGCAGGCCAGGAGCTGGAGCTACCTCTGAAAACTATGAAATGGTATGTCTCCTCAGTGGCTTCTAGCCCCCAGGGGAGGAAGCTGACACATTCCCCAAATACTGGTCCCAAAGTCCATAGGGCACTACCCTCTCACTTTGTCCTAGGCATGTCTATGTTGATAATTCTGGAATCACCACAGCTGCTGTTGTTCTGGGGTCCCTCCAGCTGTCAGCTGGCCCTGCAGCCCTAGGGCTAAAACCCTGACTCAGGGCGACCTGACCTTTGCTCAGTTCCCCATGCTCTGTGTGCTGCACTCTGCTGGCTCCCAGAGTGCTGTGCTGTTCCTTCCTGCAGGGCTGCTGGGCTGTCCTCAGTGGGAGTTTAGCTTCTCTGTGTCATTCTGTGGGTTCTGGGGCTCCAGAAGTTGTTCAGAGTCTCTTTTTACATAGTTTGGAGGAAATCTGGGAGCAGAGTGGCTTGGACTAGCTGTTTCTACTCTGCCATTTTGTCTCCACCCCCAGCGTTTGAAATTCTTGAAAGAGTTGCTGTCACTGCCTCTGCTGATTCAGTTACTCCCAAGGCCTGCTCCTGGTTTGCAAGGGGTAGTTTTTTTTTTTTTCCCCTGGGGTAGTCTGTGCTCAATGGCACTGCACTCTCACCCATGTGTGACAGACCTATATTGTCTTTGGTGTCTATGTGCTGAGAGATCTGGAAATTGCCCATAATTCAGTCACCCTGACAACTCTTTTGGGTTTACTGGGACCTCGTCTATGCTTGTGTGTCCTGTGCTAGACTCTGCTCCTCTTTCACTATGGTACAATAGATTTTTCTGCTGACCATCCAAGTTCTCTTGGGATGGAAATCTGTTTCACTCCATCTTTTTATGGATTCTTTTATTCTAGCATTTGTTTAGAGTAATTTTTAATGTATTTGGAAGGGTTCAACGGAAATCTCAGGTGAGCCCCAACCTTTACTCTACAATCTTGGCTGAAATTGGCCACTCTTGAGAGAGGATTTCTTGAGGCTACATCCTGACTCAATTTTTATTAATCATCTCATTTTTGAACAAGTTATTTACATTCATTCTCTGAACCTCAGATTCATCATCTAGAACATTGGGGTCAGGTTATGATCATCTTTTTACTTTCTAAAATGCTAACCTTTTTTAAGGCAAATCTGGGATTCTTACCCAGGTCTCCCAAGCCAGTGCTGTTTCCTTTGTGTTATGTTTCTATTATGTTGTGCATTGCTATTTCAATAAACCAAGACCTTTTAACAAAAATAGACTATGAAGACTAAAGAACTGGGGATGGTGCTGAGGAATGAATGTTTTTGAGTATCTAGCAACCCATTATTGTGTGCTATTAAAAATAACATTTGAAAGTCTGAAGGAGTTAATGTACTTCCATAAATTATAAGACTATTATTCATAAATTGAAGAGCTTCTGTGGCTAAATTATTCCAGTAAGATTAAGAACAGCTCCCCAGGGATAGAAAATCACCATGATTAGTTGCCAATTTGGATGAAATATTAACTGATTAGAGCCAGATCTGGCTACATACTGGAATTGGATATGTAGGATTTTCATGTGGATATGTTTTGGTCTTCAGTTCTATGAACCACTGAATATTTTGATCACACACTACATGCCTCCATTATCAACTGTCTTACTGTCTTTATGAAGATTACCTCATCAATACCTGCAGAGAGGAAATCAGTGTTCTTTGTTAGTAGAGCTGTAAGTATCCACGTCAATTATACAGTAAAATGAATTAATAAGAATTGTATATGTATCAGTTGTGTGATAATCACCAAAATTATTAATGTATTCTCTTGTCCCTCATTTTCCTTGTCCCTACATAAACAATGATTCTAAAATATATTATGGTAGTTAATACCTAAAATGCATTTGCCAAGGTTTCAGAAGTTTCTTAGAACTTTATCTACCTTTAATCCTAGCTTATTTTTCCATAAGTTATAAAGTACTTTGCATATATTTTCTCATTTGATACTTACAAATATTCTATGAAGTAAATTATGCAGACAAGCTCATTTTCATTTTACAAAGGAATTTGAGGCCCAGAGAAGTTAAGGGATGAAGAAGCCCTAGATCACATAGACTGACTAGTTGGAAAAATCTGGATTTGAACCACTTGCCATCTAATTTCAAGATTAGTTTTAATTATGTCATGCCATCTTGTTTTTCAAACCCTAAATGGAAAACTTTAATGTTTATGCATAAATTTGTATCTAATCCTGGTTTCTAAGAGGCTTTGCCAGTAAAAATTAACTCTAAAAGTTCTTGACAAACTAGAAAGACTAAGAAATACAGTGATATTTTTTTCCTGTCAATGATTTGCCTTTGTAATTATGCTTAGATTAGGCTAGTTTCAAAAACGTTTGGAGACTTGGGATCATAGATATAGAGAAAAAATGTCTATAAGGGGCCCCACAAACTAGATTTCAATTTCTTTTCTGAGAACAAGCTTTACCTAAGATCAAAGGGGCTGATATCTAGATTGGCTTTAGGTGACAGAATATTCACACATAGACACTTATGCTCTAAGACTGAATATCTGCTAAGCCATGCAAACATTCCAAGAAACTTATGTTCCCCGAGCACTGACAAAATTATAGCCATTTCAATAAGTTGAAAACATGTTATTAAATACTTTAATTCTCACTATTTGAAACTAATCAGATGAAAGTCATTCATGGGCAAAAAAATTGAATTCAATATCCTCTGAAACAAAAAGAATTATGTTACTTTCAAGTGCCTTCAGCAATTTGGTCTAGGCATATAAAGTTAAGGTAGAGGCTTGCCCTAAAGGGCTTTACTTCTAACAAAAAATTTATAATTAACAGCAATAGTTTGTAAATGGAGTTTCTAGAGTATCTGTTAGTATTAAAATAGTTCATTTTTTTCCAATACTTTTCACATTCTCTTATAATAGCCTATGATTTGAATTTCCCATGAAGAAGGGGAATTCCAAAGATAGAAATCCAGTTCATTCAAATTCGATGAACTCAAGAAATGAGAATTAAGGCATGGGGAGGATCCAAGAGGGCAGAGTATAAACAGGGCTTCTACACAGTTGAGGCTTCCTCCTCCAATACACATAAAAAAAAAGACTCTAAACAAACTTTAGAGCTACAGAATCCACAAAGTAACAGAGGGAATCAAATATCCCACTCAAGGAAACCCGGAAGGTTGGCAGAAAGGGTTCATCACATTGCTGTAAGAATTGAGGGCAATCCTGTCTGAGGCAAGGTTTTAACCCCAGGGAGGCCCCTAAGAGCTGCTGCTAGAGCATACATTATGAGAGTCACCAACAGCTGGAACCATTTCCAGACTTCTCAGTCTATAAATTCCAAAGACAAAGTAAAAGGTCAGTGTGGAACTTGGTTGGTCCAGGGGAGAACAAAAGAGTATGGTCAAGCTGCTACCCCCAGAGAAAGAAGCAAAGGAGTCACGATGGCTGCGTTTTCTGTGTTGTTGCTTCTGGTGCTCCTGGCTTGCAGACTGTAGGGGGACCAAAGGACCATTCAGAGTGTAATTGTTCTTGCTTTGACCTCCTTAGATCTGGATTGTGGTCTTGGGTGGTGATCTTGGGTTATGTGACGAATGAGCTGGAGCTTTTGTGGGCATTAGAGAAGGCACCCATCTAATAGCTCTGGCAGCTGAAAAAATCCCAGCAATTTGGGACATAGCTCTCTCCATTATGGAAGAAGAGTTATACCACAGCAAAGAGCTCAAAAGTCAAGTAATTGGTTGCCAATATAAGCAAGCAATGGAAGCACAAACAGATGATAGAATCCCTTTTGGGGGGACAAAAAGGATCAAGGCATTGAGCAAAAGGAAGACATTTAAGTCAGAATCTCTGAATCAAGAAAAATATGAATTGGCTACAGGTCATGGAGTTTAAGAAGGATTTTGAGAACCAAGTAAGAGAAGTGGAGGAAAAATTGAGAAGAGAAATGAGAATGACGCAAGAAAATTATGAAAAAGCAAGTCAATGTCTTGCTAAAGGAGACCCAAAAATACTCTGAAAAAAAATAACACCTTAAAAAATAGACTAACACAAATGGTAAAAGAAACCCAAAAAGCCATTGAGGAGAAGAATGCTTCAAGAAGCTGAGTTTGCTAGATGGAAAAGGAATTAAAAAGCTCACTGATGAGAATAACTCCTTCAAAATTAGATTGGAGAAAATGGAAGTTAATGACTTTATGGGAAATCAAGATGCTATAAAACAGATCCAAACAAATGAAAAAAAAAAAAACAACAGAAGGGAATGTGAAATATCTCATTGAAAAAAAAAACATTGACCTAAAAAATAAATCCAGAAGAGACAATTTAAAAAAATATTGGACTACCTGGAAGCCATGATAAAAAAGAGCCTGGATAGCATCTTTCAAGAAATTATCAAGCAAAATTCCCCCAATATTCTAAAACAAGAGGGCAAAGTTGAAATTGAAAAAAAATTTACCAACCTCCCCTTGAAAAAGATCCCTAAAATAAAACTCCTAGGAATATTATAGCCAAATTCGAGAGTTCCCAGGTCAAGGAGAAAATATTATAAGCAGTCAGGAAGAAACAATTTGAGCATTGAGTCAGGATAACTCAAGACCTAGCAGCTTCTAAATTAAGGGATCAAATGGTTTGGAATATGACATTCCAGAGTTCAAAGGAGCTAGGACTAAAACCAAGAAACACATATCCAACAAAACTGAGAATAATGGTACAGGGAAAAATATGGTCATTCAATGAAATAGAGGACTTGAAAGAATTCTTTTTTTTTCACTTTTATTTTTGAGGGAGGAGGGCAGGGCAATTGGGGTTAAGTGACTTGCCCAAGGTCACATGGCTGGTAAGTTTGTTAAGTGTCTGAGGTCAAATTTGAACTTAGGTCCTCCTGACTCCAGGAATGGTGCTCTATTCACTGTGCCACCTAGCCATGCCACTTTCATGCATTCTTAATGAGAAAACCAAAGCTGAACAGAAAATTTGACTTTCAGATATAAGAAGCAAGAGAAGCATGAGATGGTAAACAGGAAAAAGAAATCATAAAGACCTTATTAAAATTGAACTATTTACATTCCTACATGGAAAAATGATCATTGTCACTCATCAAACTTTTCTCAGTATGATGATAGTTGAAGGGAATGTGTGTGTATGTATACATACACAAATGTGCATATATGCATACATAAATGTTTATATATGCATACATAAATATGTATAGGAGGTTGTATGTATATACAAATATATGTGAGTGTGGGCATTTGTTCATAGACAGAAGTCACAGGATGAGTTAAATATGAAGGAATGATATCTAAAAATAAAATTAAGAGATGAGAGAGGAATTTATTGGGAGAAGAAGAAAGGGAATGATAGATTAGGGTAAATTGTCTCATATAAAAAAGCAAGAGATAAAAAGCCGTTACAATGGAAGGTAAGAGCAGGAAGGTAAAAGGGAATTAGACAATATGACTCTCATTGAATTTGGCCTAAGGAGGGAATAAAATACACACTCAATAGGCTATCTTACCCTTCAGGAAAATAGGCGGGAAGGGAATAATAGAGGGGAGGATAGAAGGGAGGACAGATAGGGGCAGAGAGTAGTTAGAAGCAAACATTTTTGAAAAGGGATAAGGTCAAAGGAGAAAATAGATTAAGTGGGGGGCACAATTGGATGGAGGGAAATATAGTTAGTCTTTCACAATATAATTACTATGAAAATGATGTGGGTAACTACCCATGTAAAATCTATATCGAATTGCTTATCTTCCTAGAAGAATTGGGTGAGGAGGGAAGAAGGGAAAATATCTGGAACTCAAAGTTTTAAAAACAAAATCTTAAAAATTTGGTTTTGTTTACATGCACCTGGGAAATAAGATATACAGGTACAAGGCATAGAAACCCATCTTTCCCTACTAGAAAGTTAGAGGGGGGTGGAGGGAAAGGATATAAAAGAGAACAGATTGGAGAAAAGGGTATTCAGTAGGCTTGCTATTTTGGGCTGGGGGTAGGGGGAAAAAGTTGAGAGAAAAAATTGTAACTCAAAATCTTGTGGAAATGAATGTTGAAAACTAAGAATAAATAAACTTTAAGAAAAAAATAGATATGAGGATTAAGCAACTCCTACGTCAATGCTATGTACCTGGGGATACAAAAACCACACAAAAAAAAAAGAACGCATTTTTGTCCTCAACGAACTCACAATTTAGTAGGCAGACAAGCCATAAAACCAAATAACACTGTTATTAATTAGAACATTGTGAATCTAAAGGAAAGGTCTGAATAATGGCAACTTGATTTAAGTAAGTAAGGACAGCTTTACTTGGGGAATAGTTCCAACTGTGTTAGAGCTGGCTATTATTTCTTTGGAACTCAAGACCCCAAAACACTAAGGGCAACTCACAGTATTCCATTTAGAAGCTAATGAAATGGCTGAGGTGAGATCAAATACTGTGGGTTTTAGCTGTGCTCAACATTGGAGGTAAAGACAACAAGAACAAGGATTAAAAAAATACTTAACTTGTTATTTCATTGGTATGGGAGACTCCCAGATTAGGAAACTCTCTCTAACAATGATGGCCAGATGCTTCTCTTTAGTTTATGGCTTTAGAATATTGCCTAGAGCATAGGTGTCAGATATGGGACCAGCAGGTTGCTCACAACACACTCTAGTGTATCCTGAACCAGATTTAAAGGCAATTAGGAAATATTTAACAAAATTAATAAGAATACAATGTGTATAATACTACTATGAAGTTTTTGGAGTCAAGGGGAAGACCACGGGGATCATTAAGTGTTGTTTAGTGGCCTTGTTTCAAATTTAAAATTGGAGCCATTGGTGTAGAGAAGAATGAAATGAAGTTGCCTTGCTGTAAGTCATCCACTCAGTATTTGTCCTTTAGTATCTGGAACTAAGGTATTTCTGACTTTGAGAAGGATGAAAGGAAGGAAGGAAGGAGGGAAGGAAGGAAGGAAGGAAGGAAGGGAGGAAGGGAGGGAAGGAAGCAAAATTCTTGTAACAAATTGCCACACTCAAAGTAAATCATCATATTGGCTAAGTCTAAAACCGCATGTCTTATTCTGTATCTTGATTCCATCACCTTTCCTGGAACCTCGCCTAAAATTTCTCCATCTGTGATTAAGCTGCCAAGGTGATTTTCCTAAAAGATCAGTCTGACTTAAAAAGATAATTCTGAGAAACTTAGGAATAATGATCATGTAATGATCAACCATGTTCACAATGATCATCTGCATCAATAAGTATTCATTAAGAGATTATAGATATTGTGTTAAGTTGGAGGGATACAAAGAATACAAAAAAACAAATACAAGAGTCCCTGTCTTCCAGGGTCTCACAACAACATGCAAACAACTACATATATACCAGAAATACATAGTGCAAATGAGGTGTCTAGCCTTCATTCTCTAAAGCTCAAGATACCTTATGAAGTATAATAAATCAAAATTCATGTTCCTTTGTACAGAACACCCACATCTAAGCATATGTATGACTCACCATGTGGACAAAGGGAGAAGAGTGGCAGGAAGGAGAAGGAGGAGGAGGAAATAGCATCATTGTCCAACTTGAATTGTCTGGTTTAGGGGTGGGGAGGGATTGCTACTACTACTCACAGATTGTTGTTTATCTTTTCTTCTGAAAGAAGGCCAGGTGGCTGATGTGTGGACTTGCAATTGAATTGGATTTAAGTAAGGCAGAGCTGTACAGAGTCATCCATCTCCCTCTTTCATCTAGAGTCATCAGAGGCAAGAATCCAGTAGCAAGACATAAGTTAGGACAACTGGCAATAGCCCCAGATACAGAGGGAGACCCTGGACTTTTTAAGCTAAGTTCTTTCCCAGGTTTCAGTTTGTCTGAGGCAAAAACCATTCAGTAATTAAAGATTAGGCAAGAATTGAGAAAAAATGGACTAATTTTCTGTAGCAAAAGAATCAATATAGAAAGAGAAAATTCATAATTTATGATCAGAACAGAAACAATTCCTATTTACATTCATTAGACACCCAAAAAATGAGCAAGTAAGACTTGGGCTGTGACCTATCATTGACCAGTGTTTAAGAGGCATAGTGATTTGTTTTTAAAGGCATAGTCAAGTAGCTATATTTGAATCCCAATGGGCTTTATTAAAGCCTGTTTTTTTTCAGAATTATATTTTAAGAAGTAATTAATGAAAATTTACAAGTTATCTTATAAATTTTAAGTGATGAAATATATATATATATTAAGTGTATATATATATATATATATATATATATATATATATATATATATATATATATATATTCCTTTTGGAAAGGATACCCACAAGTAAATGCATAACTTCTCACATGGAGAGAAAGAGAAAATGAGAAAAACAAGGAGGAAGAGGAAAGAAAGGAGAAGGAGGATGTGGAACAGAATGAGGAAGAAAGAGAAGTAATCTCAGAAAGAAGGCATTAGAGAAGGTGGAGGTGGGGAAAACAAGGGAAGGCATATTGAAGAAGGTAAGATTGCAGATGAGTATTAAAAGAAGGCAGGAAAGCCAGGGGATGAAGGTGAGAAAGTAGAGCATTCCTGGCATGGAGGATAGCAGGTGAAAAGGCATATTTGGGAGATAGAATGTTGTATGTGAACAACAGTAAGGTGAGTGTTTCTGGATCTTAGTATACACAGAGGAGATCAATGTGTAAGAAAATTGGAAAAGTAGGAAGAGGCTAGGTTTTAAAGAGATTAAAATACAGACAATTGTATTACTATTTCCTAGAGGCAATAGGGAACCATTGAGTTTATTGAGTGGGAGGAAATGGTTGAGTGGAGAGTACTGTGTAAGAAGTATTTGACTTTTATTTTCCCCTTTGATTTTTGCTATGCCTGATAAACTTTGTAGTCTGACTATGCTGATTTCTATGTTCTATGAAAGGGTGAGGGAAATGTGGATAATTCCACGAAGAGAAATATCCCATTCAGAGTGAAGACAAAGGCCCACTGAATAAATAAATTTTATAAAAGCGTTAGCAATCCATAAATATACAGACAGAACATCAGTTTTCATATTTTCAATTTGAATTATACTAATGCCATAATACCATAGTACTTATGAACTGTAGTGAACAGTCTCCTCCCAAATAAATATCTATTGTATATGGGAGAATCAAAACTTTTAAAACTGTTTCTATTTACTTCTTTGTGTAACTGCTATCATGATTCTTTGACTACTTTCATAATTTGGTAATTTGATAAGTTGGGGAGATGAAGAGAAGTTTATCAAGGTAACAATAAGTAGCAGAGAGTGGATTTGAACCCATGTCTTTAGTGTTCTTTCCTTTAGAGTTTTATCACTTTGTTTCCTTTACCCCAACCCAATCTCCCAGGGAGGCATATTAATAGTCAAATGACTAAGAGAAAATATTTCCCCTCCCCCCTTTTAGCATACGTCCTCACTCTGAGTTCAAGATCTCTATTTCCAAACTGGATATATTTTGGCAGTTACATTTCAGCACAGTTGAGTAATGTTAAACTGAATAATCTCACTAGAAAATAACTCTTATGTAGCTTAAACAAATATGGTTTTGAAAATCATCTTAGAAACTAGAATTGTTTTGGGGAAAAATAAAAGGAAAGGGCTAATTATATTTCCTTTTATGCTAAGCTAAAAAGATAGTATCTCAATTGCAAGTAGAGAACACTGGGTTGATTTTATTGATCAATAGTCCATAAACTATGCCATAAGCACAATTTGCAGAATATAAGTGAACTCTAAAACAAGCATCTCTTTGGAAAATGGAGCAAAAATTGAATAAAGAATTAATGAAGACTTTGCAGGCCCTCTTTTCTAACATCTCCATGGACTTGTTAAATGTAGGAAAGTCAAGTTAAGTGTGCCAGTCAGCCTACCACAAAGACTAGTGATGATGCTGATGATTGGGATACATAGAAGAGGGGTCAGGCAAAAGAGGTCATCAGGAATGTTTCTTTTTATCTTTTCTATTAAAGGATTTACTAAAAGGTGTCCATATTGACCTTATGAGTTATAGCAAGAAGTATTGAGAACTGTGGCTTTTATTTTACTCTTTGAAAGACAGTTTTTCTATCTGAATATAGTCTGAATTTTAATATTTTATTTTTAAAAAGCAAAGCCTTTGGGAGTTATCTACGTGTAATGGAGGAAAACGACTCCTAATACAATGAAGGTTTGAAACTTTTGTCTTTAAAAGAAAATCTCAGAGTGATTTTTTTCCTCATGTACTTTATAAGAGTTTGTAAAGAATTGACATCTTCTTGGTTTATTGAAGTTTCCCAGTTAGTCAGTCACAAAAGAAACAATTTTAAAATGACAAAGAACATTTTCTGGGGGGCAGCTAGATCCTGTGATTCTTTATTTTATTTAGTCATTGTGGATTTTGTGTCAGCATTTTTCTCCCAGGGGAGAAAAATCAGTTCCACTACTGGTTTAAATTTCAATAGCATATAGACAACCTATATTTTTAAAAAAGTATTAATAAAATGTTATGTACAGCTGACCAATTTCTGTATATTGATTTAAAACTGGTTAATTATGCTGAGTGAGGGCATGGGGAAACACCACAATTTTCTTTGTATTTAAAATCCACCCATAGGCAATTGGGCTTGGCTTCCATGTTTTGTTTTGTTTTGTTTTAAATTCAGTAATTCAGAACTTGATTGGTAGTTCATTGACATCCAATTACCACAGTCATGAAATACTGTGATTTGAAAGCAAATTACTTGCTTAGAAGTAAAGATTATTGTTGAGGTAAATATTTTGTATTGGGTTTTTAGGATAAGAAACTTAAAATTAAATACATAGATGTTCAGATACCAGAGAAACATAAATCTGCAATGGTTGAGTCTTCTAAATTGACGGCATGTGAATCAATATTTGGCCTGGGGATTAATAGACATCAACTAAGCTTGATCGCCACTGGCTATAAAACATCAACATGACAGGCCATAAAAACGTAATCAGGGCATTGCTAATTCCCATGTGAAATCAGAATCCCATTTACCTTTAATGTTTAAAAAATAACCAAACATCTATTCACTACAATCATGTAATAACTACCATCAGGGCCCATGCTGAATAATAGCTGCCTGGGTGAATAAGAAGGCATTATATTTTAATTAAATTATGAAGAATGATACACAAAATTCTCTTTTATGAAGTGGGAAATTTTCAATCTGCAGTCTTACAAAATGACCAACAGAATAATCATGCTTTAGAAGGGGGAAGGGGTTAAAGGGAATACTAATACCACAGTAAACTTGAGACCACCTTACTTGCCCCTTGACCAAGGGAATTAGATGAATCATGAAAATTAATGTTCACACAAATTTTTGACTCAAACATTAATTGTCCTTTATCTTACCAAATTTTACTTTGATTAGGGCAGAGGCTCTTGAACTCAGGTCAGTAATTTTTTAAAATGATAATTATACTTCAATATAATTGCTTTCTCTTGCAGTCTTCAATATTTGATTTTATATACTTAAAAACAGGTTCCAAATTGTTCACTAGTTGTCAAAGTGGTCCATGAGATAAGATGGGCTAGAAGCACCTGAACAACATAAAGAGTGGGGGAGGTGAGGGCTAAAAGGATAGCTAGAACCTGATATATGTTCTCACAGATATGAGTGTTCCCTCCAGTGATGCCATTTGCAAGCTATCCATGTCTAATGTTTGATGCTTGACTGTGTCTTCTCACATGTTCAAAACAGGGGGGGTCCATTCAGTCTTCTAAGTAATCTTTTTCCTTTTCTCTTTATATCATGAGGCAGCTGATGGTGAAATGGATATAACATTGGGCTTAGCATTGACAAGACCTGAGTTCAAATCACAACTCAGACACTAGTTGTGTAACTGAAAACTCACTTAATCTCTGCTACCTCAGTCTCTTCAACTGTAAAACAAGGATAATAATAGGACCTATCTTCCAGGGTTGTGAGATTGAATGCTATAATATTTGTAAAGCACTTAACAAAATACCTGGCACATAGGATGTTCTTAATAAATTATTATTCCTTCCTTAATGAGGATAATATTGAAACACATAAGATATTCAACATTCAACCTTCATTGTCACAATAGGACTAGCACATCTTATTTTTCACTCATGTAGTTATTTGATATCATCCTTTGCCCCATTTTTTCTTTAGAATTACCTATTTGAAATGTGTTGCAGCCTGATCACACCCACCTTCTACCTCTTGATTGCCTTTTCTTATATCTCAATGTCATGCCATTTTGCCATCTTTCCTGACATACTTTTTATCCTTAACTGAAATATCACTGTCTGGACCAGATTAAGCCTCCATAAAACATGACTCCAGTCCTTGGGGGAGTTAATTCACTTAGAATTGGATCTTCCTCCCTGGAACTTAGCTGTCTTGATTAGTAAGTACAAACTCAGCCATACATCCAGACATTCATCTAGACTGTATGGCCATCTTCCTTGCCATCATGCATTTGACCTCTTCCAACTCTATCCTACCACTCTTACTCAAGGTAGAGTGATCAAATGAATAATCCAAACCCTTCAATCCCTTAATTACTGACTGGAAAAGGCATAACAAGCTGCTTATTTATGAAATAATGTGCGGTATGTGGTATATGAAACCTTTTTAGTCAGTAGTCTAGAAAAAGATATGCTTCTGCCTACAATATGACCTACTAATTACCACAACAGAATATGTATTCTAATATATTTCTTAATCCTTCTAGATAAGCGTGTGGTTCCAAAACTCCACAATCAAGTATCCCTCCTCTTTCATACTATAATTTTACACTTGCTTTGCCTGCTCTCAATATGATCCATGTTCTCTTCCCTCTCACATTCTACAACTGGAGATACAATAAAAAAAAAAAACCTGAGCCACAATCATATACTGTAGACCTTCAATGGTTCTTATAAGCTATGGAGTAATTACTGACTGGGGACAGACAGGCATATGAATACCCTCCACATCACTTCCAGAATGGTTCTCCTAGTCTTTCTGTCTGTCTGTCTGTCTGTCTGTCTGTCTCTCTCTCTCTGTCTCTCTCCCTCTCTCTCTCAGACACACACACTCACACACACACACACACACGGTGGATAATTTCAGTGGATCCATTTCTTTTTTTTTAAAGCAATTGGGGTTAAGTAACTTGCTCAAGGTTACACGGCTAGTCATTATTTATGTGTGGGTGTTCATTTTTTGAGGCCGGTTTCGATCCTGGGTCATCCATACTCCGAGGCCAGCGCTCTTACTCACTGCGCCACCTAGCCGCCCCAGTGGATCCATTTCTTAATAGACTAAGAGTTAGACCAAATGAAAAGAAATTATATATTTAAAACTAGTCAGTGCTAAATACCAGTACTGCCACTCTATTTTGAGGAAGGGAGATTATAAGGCTATGAAGAAGGGAAAGAATTGTTTAATTTGGAAAAGAAGCACCTTTAGATGACATTTAATAAAGCTGATTTCCCAGAAAATTATGTAGATGGTCCTTGCACAATTGGCAATTATATTTGAATCACTCTATTTAATATAGAACTAAACATTTTCTATGTGAGGTTAGCCAAGCTAAAGATAATTTGATGAGCCTATGATAAATATGCGAATGGATTTTAGAACTGCCTTCCACCTGCATTTAGAAATACAATGCAAACAAGCAATCTGATAGCCCAGTTGTACCCCTTTCTTTTCTCTCCCCTCCTTCTTTCTTTCTTTCCTTCCTTCCTTCCATCTTTTATTCCGTCTTTCCTTCCTGGATCCCCTCTATTAAGGATTTTCAACATAGGGTAATAATAAGGTTTTGATGCATCTTTTGATGTACATGAGGGATGCTGTAAAGTCGTGTTTGCATAGATATCTAAAAATTCCACTTATAGTCTATTGTTGGCAGCTATATGTTACTTTCCATTATATCCTTAAAGTGAACAAAGGTAGCTTATCTAAAACTATTGTCCTGTGTTGCTCCAAACTGCTCCCTCAACCTTCCATGCAGATTTCGCCAATACATTTGTGCTCTGGACATATAATAGCTCTTTTTTTTTGACATAGTTCATTTCTCTCTCTCCACAGGCTCTGTTTACTTCAGCTTACTGATATAGTTGAATCTCTTACAAATATCCTTCATATACAAAAAGAAATATTCTGAATAAAACTTGAAATAAATATTTGTGAAAGTAGTATTAGATAGAAACAGATAGAAATGTCCCAAAGATAAAATGTTTATTTTGTACAATTTTGTTCACATGGAGAAGTGCCAAGCAGGTAAAAAAAAGTCCATATTTGTTTTGTGAATGTGATTATATCATAACCAAAAAAGAAGCTAAGTAAAAAATAAGTGAATTCTTTTAACGATACTGTCAGTAGCACATACACATCAAAAAAATATATATATATATATATATATATATATATATATATATATATATATATATATATATGTATGTATGTATGTATACATATGCATATTGTGTGAGTATAATCTAACAGACATAATACATTCACTCTTTTATTAAAAGCTAATTCATTTATTTTTAGTTTCCAACATTCATTCCCACAAGATTTTTAGTTTCAAATTTTCTCCCCATTTTACCCCTCTCCCCACTCTAAGATGGCATGCATTCTGAGTACCCTTCCCCCAGTCTGCCCTCCCTTCTATCACATACCCCCTTTTATCCTCTTCCCCCTTATTTTCTTGTAGGGCAAGACAGATTTTTGTACCCCATTGCCTGAATACCTTATTTCACAGTTACATGTAAAAATAATTTCAATATTTGTTTTTAAAACTTTGAGTAACAAATTCTTCTTCCTTTTTCCATACCCATGAACCTGCCTTGAGAAAGCAAGCAATTTAAGATGGGTTATATACAGGCAGTTATGCAAAACATTTTTATAATAGTCATGTTGTGAAAGACTAACCATATTTCCCTCCATCCTGTCCTAACCCCCCACTTATTCCATTTTTTTTCTTTGACCCTGTGTAAAGCCAAGCACAAGCAGCTTTACAGAAATCTGTTGCTGTGAACAGCTTTCAACGTTCTGAATACATAGTACAGTGAGTTCTCTATTCAATAACAAATTGGAGCAAAACATTCATAGAAAATAAAAATATGGCATTCACAATGTTACAACTTATCACAGAAAATCAAAATATAGCATTCATCATGTCACAACTCAACAACTTATCACTAAAATGGCCACATAGTTTTCACCAAAGTGGTCACATAGTTTTCAATGAAGTACAATCATTTAGTAACTCAATCATTTAGTAACTCAATCATTCAATCATGACTCCTTAAGGGTCACAAAGTATAAAAGTCAAAGTTCTCCACCCATGGGGTACAATTAAGTTACAACTTCAACAATCACTACTCAGTACCCTCTTAAGGGGTAGTAGAAAATACAAAAGCCATCCACCACTAGGTCACAACTAAATTACAATTTCATCAGTCACTACTCAGTATCCACTGAGAGGTCTTTTCATCTTGACTCTAGGCAGGTAGCTCCTGCCTGAATCCACCAAACTCTCACCTGGATTCAAAGGTAGTCATCTCCCAGTTCCTTGTCCAGCTCTCCATGCAGTTCCTTCTACACATTGGAGCTCACAGTGTCTAGTCCATCTCAAATCCTTCAGTCTCTGTTCCTGGGAAGACAAGGCTTAACAAGGCCACAACAACATTCATACATATTAACAAAGCCATGATAATATTTGTACAAAATACCAGAACCACAGTCATGCTTCCTTGGTCCTTGGCAGCTCCAGCTGGCCCTCAGGAATCCTCAGAAGCTCTGCCTGACCCCTGAAAACCCTTAGCAGCCTAAGTAGGTGTAGCTGGCCTGCCAAAATCCTCAGTACCATAAGCTCCATTCTCAAAATCAAAATCAATTTATCCATCCTCCATGTGGCTTGCTCCAAGAAATTCTGTCTCAGTTCTCAATTCTCATTCCTCTTCTCAGTTCTTCTCAATCCTCAGTTCAGTCTTCAGTCCAGCAGCAGTTGGCCTGCCCCCACAATGCTTATCCAAGAAGTTCTGACTGTCCAGTTTATGCTATTCCATAAATATGGTATGGCTCCTCCCTGTTTAGCCTCTTCCTGTTATATCAGCAACAGGGGTTCATACCTTCTGTTTCTTTAATAGAGGCTTAATTGGAAACCAGGTGCTAAGTACCTCTTACCTTAGCAATACAAAGTGAACTTCAAATTTCATTGCTATTACACCCTGTTCCTTTTCAAAAATATTTGCTTCTAATCAAAACAACTCTGACATACCACATCTCACTGGCCAGATTGGCTAAGATGACAAAACAAGAAAATGACAAATGCTGTAGAGGATGTGGAAAAATTGGAACACTAATGCATTGTTGGTGGAGTTGTGAACTGATCCAGCAAGAAGTGCACACCATTTGACCCAGCAATATCACTTCTAGGGTTATATCCCAAAGAGATCAGAGAAGTGGAAGGAGGACCCATATGTACAAAAATATTTATAGTGGCAAAGAATTGGAAATCAAGGGGATGCCCATCAATTATGGAATGGCTGAATAAGTTGTGGTATATGAATGTAATGGAATACTACTGTGTCATAAGAAATGAGGAACAGGTAGACTTCATAACAACCTGGAGAGACTTATGTTAACTGATGCTGAGTGAGAAGGTCAGAACCAGGAGAAATCTGCCCACAATCACAGAGACAACATATGTGTGATAACTAACCTCAATAGACTGGAATCCTCTCAGCAATGTAAGTTTATAAGATAACTCCAAAAGACTCATTATCAAAAGATATATCTACATCCAGAGAAAGAAATGCTGAGTCTGAATGCAAACTGAAAGAAACTATTTGCTGTGTTTCTTTTTCTTGTTTTGTTTTGTTTCCTCTTTTCCAGTGATCATTCCATCAGTTAAAATCCTTCTTTACAGCCTGACTAATAATTAATGAGAAGATATTTGTAGATCCTATATTTGAGTGCATGCTGTCATGATGGGGTGGGAAGGGGGGAGGAGAAGGAGTGGGAGAAAATGTGAAACTCAACAGACTGTGGAAGTGAATGTTGTAAATAAAAGTAAATAAATAAACTAATCTAATTAAAAAAATAAAAATAAACAAATATTTGTTTCTGACTATCCTGACCCACTATCTGTCTTCCCTTCTATCATCTCCAATTCCTTTTTACTCTTACTTTTCTGTAATGTGAGATAGCCAATTGAGTGTGTATTTTATTCTGTCCTTAATCCAAATCCTATGAGAGTAAGGTTCACTCATTCCCTCTCACCTTCCCCCTCTTCCCCACTATGTTGAAACCTTTCTTTTGCCCCTTTTGTGCGAGATAATTTACCCCATTCTCACTTTCCCTTTCTCCTTCTCCCAATATATTCTGCTCTCACCGCTTAATTTTATTTTTAGATATCATAGCTCCATTTTCAACTCCCCCCTGTGCCCTCTATGTAAAATCTTTCTATCTACCTGTCTGTGTGTCTACAAATGTGTATCTATGGCTATCTAATTATCTCTATCTATCTATCTATCTATCTATCTATCTATCTATCTATCTACCTCTTTTCTCCAATTATACTAATATTGAGAAAGGTCTGATGAGTTGCAAATAGCATTTTTCCATGTAGGAATGTAAAGAGTTCAACTTTAACAAGTCCTTTATGATTTCTCTTTCCTGTTTAATTTTTCATTCTTCTCTTGATTTTTGTATTTGAAAGTCAAATTTGCTATTCAGCTCTGGTCTTTTTATCAAGAATGCTTGGAAGTCCTCTATTTTTTGAATATCCATTTTCCCAACATCCATTTTCCCCCCTGAACTCTAACACTCAGCTTTGATGGTAGGTGATTCTTAGTTTGTTTTTTTTGGGTTTTGGTTAGAATTACTTTTTTGCTTTTTGGAGGGTAATTGGGGTTAAGTGACTTGCCCAAAGTCACATGGCTAGTTGTGTGTGTGTGTGTGTGTGTGTGTGTGTGTGTGTGTATTGTGTCTGGGCCCAGATTTGAACTCAGGTCCTTCTGATGCCAGGGCTGGTGCTCTATTCACTGCTCCAATTAACTGCCCCTGATTCTTAGTTTTAATCCCAGATCCCCTGATTTCTGGAAAATCATGTTGCAAGACCTTCAACACCTCAGTGTAGAACATGTTAGATAACGTGTTATACTGATGGTGTTTCCATAAACTTGAATTGATTCTTTCCGGCTGCTTACAATATTTTCTCCTTGTCCTGGGAACTCTGGAATTTGGCTACAACATTATTAGAAGTTTTCCTTCTGTGATCTCTTTAAGAGGTGTTTGCTGGATTCTTTCGATTTGTATTTTACCCTCTCGTTCTAGAATATCAGGGCAGTGTTCCTTGATAATTTCTTGAAGGATGATTTCTAGGCTCTTTTTTTCTGATCATGGCTTTCATGTAGTCCAATAATTTTTAAATTCACTCCCCCAGATCTATTTTTTCAGATCAGTCATTTTTCCAATGAGATATTTCATATTGTCTTCTATTTTTTTTTCTTTTTTTGTTTCTGTTTTATAATTTCTCAATTTCCTATAAAGTCTTTAGCATCCATTTGCTCCATTCTAATTTTTAATGAATTTTTTTTTTCAGTGAGCTTTTGGATATCCTTTTACATTTGGCCAAATCTGCTTTTTAAGGCATTCTTCTCTTCATTGGCTTTTTGGACCTCTGTCGCCTTTTGGGTTAGTCTATTTTTCAAGATGTTATTTTCTTCGGTATCTCTGAGGGGCAGCAGTCTCCTTTAGTGAACTGTTTACTTGCTTTTTATTATTCTATTGCATCAGAAAAAGAGCCTAGACATCATCCATAAGTATGTATAGAGAGAGAGAGGAGAGAGAGGGACAGGGACTCGGAGACAGAGAGGGAGAAGGGAGAAAGAGAGAAAGGGAGAGAGAGACACAGAGAGAAAGAGAGACAGAGACAGACAGAAACAGAAAGAGACAGAGGAGGAAACAAAGACAGAGACAGAGACAAAGATACAGAGAGAGACAGAGAGACAGAAACAGACAGACATAACTGCCTTTATGTTAAAAAATGTAAAAGACATTAGCAAATCTATTCTCTGTGAAGGAAGAAAGCTTATTACCTCTAAATTCAATGATTGGTTAACTTAGAGTCATGCATAATACATTTTTTAAAAAATCTATTCAGTGGTGGATGAACATCATCAAATTCATTTATCATTGAGTTAGTTCTCTGTTTTTCTCAATTTTCTAATAAAATTCTTGTTTATAGAATAGAGTAGTTAATAAATGTCATTTTGGCCCAAGTAAGAAGCGGACCATGGCGGAGACAGGAGGCGGGGCCCAGTCTGTGGGGCTCAAGTGGTTCAAGCAACACTGGGGCCGGTCCTCGATTACCCAGGAAGGCGAGCTCCGCGCCTGGCAGTGATGCCGGGACGAGTTCGGCCAGAAGAGCTGCATCTGAGCCATTTAAGCGGGGGACTCAGTAACCTGCTCTTCCGATGCTCCCTCCTGGAGGACTTGCCCCTGGTCAGTGATGAGCCCCGAGAAGTGCTGCTGGGGGTCTATGGGGCCATTCTTCAGGGAGTGTACTCCCTAGTCCTCGAGAGCGTGATGTTTGCCATCCTAGCTGAACGGCGTCTGGGACCTCAGCTTTACGGGGTTTTTCCCGAAGGGAGGCTGGAGCAATACCTTCCGAGCCGGCCACTTCGGACCACCGAGCCACAGGACCCGTGGACGTCCGCTGAGATCGCCGTCAAAATGGTCCGCTTCCATCTGATGGAGATGCCCTTCAACAAGGAACCCGGGTGGCTGTTTGGGACCATGGAGCGATACATGAAGCAGATCCGGGAGCTGACTCCTCCCAGGCAGACCAAAGAAAATCTGCTGCAGGTGTACCACTTGGAGGCAGAGATGGGCAAGCTGCGGAAGTTTCTGGATTCAACTTCATCCCCTGTGGTGTTCTGTCACAATGACATCCAAGAAGGAAACATTCTACTGCTTTCTGACAAGGAGCCCAGACTCATGCTCATAGACTTTGAGTACAGCAGCTACAATTACAGGGGTTTTGACATAGGGAACCACTTCTCTGAGTGGATTTATGACTACAGCTATGAGGAGTCTCCCTACTTCCTGATGGAGCCTGGGAACTACCCCAACCGGGAACAGCAGCTTCATTTCATTTGAAATTACCTGTCAGTAATCCATGGGGACAAGATTCTCTCCCCAGAAGAGCAGATCAAATTGGAAGAGAAGATGCTGGTGGAAGCAAACAGGTTTGCCCTGGCACCCCATTTCTTCTGGGGACTGTGGTCCATCCTCCAGGATATCATGTCTACCATTGAGTTTGGTTACTTGGTGAACTTTCCTTCCAAGGAATATGCACAATCACGCTTCCAAATCTACTTCAGTCAGAAGGCCAAGTTGGACTCTGGGGTGATCCCTCCTAACAGCCCTCCACCTCCCTGATTTGCTCTTCTGATGGACATCAGAGTCTAAAGGACGGGATGGACATGGGGAGATGGAGGATTTGGAGGGAAGCAGAGGCCTGAGCTTCCCCCCATGGCGAGAATGGACCAAAAACCAAAGGAACAGCTGACCTCAGAGCAGTGGGCAACCCCAGCCTCTTGGCACGTACCCGAGAACTGCTCCTCCCTACCCTCCCCCCCAAACTGTGATCCCCAGGTGCGGAGACACCGATAGGAATCTGCCCAGCCAGGGCAACCATTTATCTGCCTTCTGTATCTTCAGACCAATAAAGACTACCTGCTGCCCTCAAAAATAAAATAAATATCGTTTTTAGGTAATGTATTTCCATTCATTATGAGACTATTAAGAAGTTAGAAAAAGTGAAAATAAATTTGTATGGAAAACCAAAAGTGTTTAATGAATCAAAAATATATTAAATAGAATGCATTTGAAATTAATTTAGAAAGAAAATCCCTAGTGGATCATGCACAATAGTTTTACATAACTGGTTCATTCAGAATAAAGAAAGAATAAATCATAATGCAATGATGAGAATTCAATATTTTATATTTCACAAAAAAATATGATCTTGCCCTTTCTGGCTCCTCGACCACCATGGCGCCTGTGAAAAAATCTGTGATGAAGGATGGCAAAAAAAAAGAAGCAAGTCTTCAAATTTACCCTGGATTGTACCCATCCTGTGGAAGATGGGATTATGGATGCAGCTAATTTCGAACAGTTTTTACAAGAACGAATCAAAGTGAACGGAAAGGCTGGCAACCTCAGGGGTGGAGTTGTGACCATTGAGAGAAGTAAGAGCAAGATCACTGTGACATCAGAGGTGCCGTTTTCTAAAAGGTATTTGAAGTACCTGACAAAGAAATACTTAAAGAAGAACAGTCTTCGAGATTGGCTTCAGGTGGTGGCCAATAGCAAGGAAAGTTACGAATTACGGTACTTCCAGATCAACCAGGATGAAGAGAAGGAAGAGGAGGAGGATTGAACCCTTCTGGGTCTGAAAACGTTTTGTATATGATCTTGAATAAAACTTGAACCAAAAAAAAAAATACGATCTTAAAGACCCCAGATGTATTCTTTTCCAACATTACACCTAAGGAAAATCTATTTTCTGCAACATCCCTAAGTGACTAACCTCTCCCCGAGTACCTATAATGACAAGGATCTCAATGGAGCCAGTTCCATTGATAAATAATTCTAAATGTTAATTCTATTTTTTTCACTCGAAATCTTGTTCACTGAAACTCTCACCCATTCATCCTAGTCCTGCCCTGAAATTCCTTCTACATGACACATTTTGGGTTAAATTTATGATTTAATTAGCTTAATGGAACTCCTAGTGAGGAAATTCTATAGATGTAGGAGAGCAACCACTCTGCAACTTACAGTCTTTAAAAATTGTTTGGGGTCCTGAATGATTGACACATAATCTTGTAGACCTATGTTAGAAATGATTCTTGAACCCAGGTCATCCTTACCTGCTCTCAATTATATTATATATGCAAATAGTTTCCTAAGGAAAATAATTTAAAAAGCATTCCAAATCTGACATTTCCTCAATATGTCACTATTCTAGTTGCCTCCTCCATAGGTACTCTGGTAACGGACTCATCAAAGTAAGACTCACTGAACTAAACTGAAAAGTTCAAATGTGAATTGTCCAGAGGTAACACATTGGTTCTGTTCAATCAGTAAGTATATGTATGTTGTTGAATTCTACTTAAATTGCTTATTCATATTTTATTGTGAGAAAGTAGAAGTCCTGCTTCCCACTGTCTTCAAGCTAACTTCCCAAGGTGAGTGAATGCGTGAGCATTTCTTTGTACTTCTTGAGTATTTTTTCTTACTCATGATGTGGGATCATACCCTCTCATTCTTGGTCCAGAAAAAAAAAATGTCCCAGGGAATGCTGGGATTGGCTAGGGCAAAGCTGGAAACCTAGGAATTCTGATATTTGCATTCTGGTAGTTATGTTGCATGGAATCTGTGGATTCTTAATTAGCTTATTTTTGCATAAGCCCAATTAGTCAATTACTTAAGAATGGGACATTCACTCATCTATCTGCTCAGGTTCCAATAGGGTAGTATTACTCAAGTGTCATTAGTGATATTATACTGACTACTGGTCCACAGTAAAATATACATACTGCCACTCACACCTGAAAAACTGTAACAGAATTGTTTTTCAAAGGTACTTTATGATTGGTGCAGCTAGGTGGTCCAGTGAATAGAGCACTGGCCCAGGAGTCAGGAGGTTCTGAGTTCAAATCCAGTCTACTAGCCGTGTGACCTTGGGCAAGTCACTTAACCCCAATAGCCTTCCCCAAAACCAAAAAAAAAATAAAAATAAAAAAGATCATTTATAATCTATATTGGTTTTTTTACATGTATTTTAACCAGCATTGGAAACTCATAAGTAAAACTTCTTTCATTGGTGGTAATTAGCATATAACCTAAAACTTCTTCTCTTGGAGATTTGCTTGGCAGATTGAGCAGTTAAGTAACATGACCATGGGGTCATGATATTAGGATGTGTTAAAGATAGGACTTGACTAAACAGCTGGTGTGCTACACACTATCTGAAATTTTAAAGAATCCTAAATCACATGCCCAAGAGAAGGATAGGGCTCTGCTTTTCACTACCATGCCAAATGCCAAGGATTTCCTATTCCTTAGAGTCATATCTAACATGAAAAGAAGATAACTTTGTCTCAGGTCACTAAAATCTGGGTGGAGAGCTATTTTCCCTGCAAATGAATACTATCCTTTCACCATGTGTCTTGATCTTATAGTGGTGCAAGTGTTACTACCTCTGTGTTCTACCAGTCCATTGTCATGTCACTGTACTCAGGGCCAGGCTACTGCCTTTCAATTTCACTGTAACAATGGTAGAAATGTACTTTTTGAAATTATTACAATGGAGGGGAAGAGCAGGAAGGGAATGAGTCAACCTTACTCTCAATGGATATGATTAAGGAGGGAATAACATCCACACTCAATTGGGTATCTTACCCTCCAGGAAAGTAGGTGGAGAGGGAATAAAAGAGGGGGATGATAGAAGGGAGGGCAGATCAGGGGAGAGGGTAATTAGAAGCAAGCACTTTTAAAAAGGGACAGGATCAAAGAAGAAAATAGAATAAATGGGGTTGGGAAGAGGATGGAGGGAAATACAGTCTTTCAAATATAGTCTTTCAAAACACGACTATTATGGCAATGTTTTGTGTAACTATACATGTATAACATATATTCAATTTCTTATCTTCCCAGTGAGGATGGGTGATGAGGGAAGAAAGGAGAGAATTTGTTACTCAAAGTTTTAAAAACAAATGTTAACCTATTGTTTGTACATGCAACCTGGAAATAAGATATACAGGCAATGGGATATAGAAATCCATCTTGCCCTACAAGAAAGTAATGGAAGGGATGGGGGGATATAAGAGAGGGCAGATTGGGGAAAGAGGTATTCAGTATGCTTGCCATCTTGGAGTGGGGGGTAGGGGAGAAATGGGTTAAAAATCTTGTGGACATGAATGTTGAAAACTAAAAAAAATAATTAAAAATAAATGTACTCTTTGTCATTATTTACTTACCCTGATTATTTTCAGTATTATTGTCCTCTGCACCATAAAATTCTCTCCACCTTCCCTTGGATGCTACCCACTCCCAAGTTAATTTATCCCCAGAAACATTTATAACTGGGCACATCTTTGTGAATCGAACCAAATTGTTCTTGTCTTTGTTCCTTCTTTCCTTTATGGCAGCATTGCTGCTGACCAAGAAGACTTAAGCTCTCTACTGTTAGCCCCACTGCTTCCAGGCATAGGTCACAGACAATGAATCATCTAATTTTTTTGAAAAGCATTTATTATGCTTTTACAATGTTCTAGGTCTCCAGGCACAGGACAAGAATAAAAATAATGTTTCCAAGGAAATACTATGGGGAAACAAGATATACGCAGATCAATAGCTACAAAACATATACCAAATAAATACAAAAAAAAAATTTCTGGGCTAAGGACTAGTGACAACCAAAGAGAATAAGAAAAGAACTTAAATAGCAAGTGCTTGAGAGATTGTTAAATGCAAGAGATAATAAAGAGGCTAGCTTGACTTCACAATAGATTAAGTGGGCAAGAATAATGTGAAATTTTTCTGGAAAAGCATGTGGTAATCATGCTCTTGAGTTGGAGAGTGACGTGGTCAGACATATGCTTTAGGCATACCCCTTTTTACCAATGTAGACCACTGGTTGGGAGGAAAGACTTGAGATAGTGAGATCAATTAGAAGACTATTAGAGTCAATCATCCATGGCCTAAATTAATATTTTGAAGTATAAGTGAATAGAAAGAAAAGGGCCAATGTGGCAAATATTGTGGAAATAGAATTGACAAAATAGGGCAATTCATTAAATATTGATGCTGTGGGAAAGGGACCAGTTCAGGATGACTCTAATTTTGTAAACTTTGATGGCTAGAAGAGTATTGGTATCCTTGATGGGCGAAGTAAAATTTAGTTAGTGGAGAGGTTTTGGGGAAAAGATGAGAAGCATTTGCAGTCTATGGGGCAACTGGGTGGATATATCCACCTACTGAAATATAGGCATAATGTTGGGTCCTGATATTTAGAAAAGGATAAAATCAATTTGATTTAAATATTTTGGGTTATTTTTAAAAATCATATTTTATATTCACACATATTTAAACTTATTTGAATGACTCTACATAGAAAAGTCATATACATCAACAGTTTGTGGACATGAAAGGTCTGATAATTTTTCTAAATGTCCTTTATACAGTTTATAGTAGTGGCTAACTTAGTGTTAGGCATTAGAGAGTGGGCTAGTACTTATTCTGGTCAGAAAAAAAAAATAATCTCATTTTAATTCATGACTTTTGGGTTAGCAGGTAAGGATTAGAGGTACAACACTATAAATCATAGCTTTTCTCAATTATGTGTTATCATAGTTATTTACTGGCTGACATCTATAAAAAGACTCAACAGAAACTGGATTATGGAAGGTAGAAAAAGAGAATTGGCCAATTTTGCAAAATGAAGTTTCTGACAGCATGGGCTGTTTTCAACACATTTTTAAAAATGATGTTAGGCTTTTGAGGTTGTATTTTTTTTTCTTTTCTTAACAAGTAACAGAGACAAAATCACCTTATAAAGTGGATAACCTACAATTTGATCCTCCAGAGAACAATATATGCCTACAAATAAAATTCTTACTATGTGACTCAAAGGGGGAAAATAAATTTGTCACAAAGACTACCAGATCCTAAACAAACAAACAAACAAACAAAAAACCCAATAGATTAAAGAGGGAAAAAGCTCTAGAGAAAAATAATTGGAAGGAGAATTAATAGCTTGGTAGAGAAAGTGGCAAACTTCACCAAAGTAATAGATTCCTTGATAATGAGAATAAATCAAGTAGCAACTAATATCTCCATGAAAAAACAAGGTATACTAGAATAAAATGGAAAGTTTAATATGTGTATATGCATGTATGTAGTGTACATATTATATATATGGAGAGAGTGAGAGAGAGAGCCTATTTTCAGGATTAGTTGGTTTTGATATATATTTATTATATTACATTATACGTATGTAAATCAAAACCAACTAATCTTGAAAAGAGGCCAAAGAGAGATAATTTAAAAATTATTGAACTCCCTGAAAATGATTGTTAAAAAATTCCTGGTTTGGGCCAGCTAGGTGGCGCAGTAAATAGAGCACTGGCTCTAGAGTCAGGAGGACCTTAGTTCAAGTCTAGCCCCAGACACTTAACACAAAACTAGCCATGTGACATTGGGCATGTCACTTAACCCCAATTGCCCTACTTCCCCCATTCCATAAAGAAAAAAATATCCTGGGCACCATATTTCAATAAATCATGAAGCAAAACAGTTCATATCTATTACAACCAGAAGACAGTGTAAAGGATCTACTGCACACACCTTGAAAGAAATCCTAAAAGGAAAGATTCCAAGAATATCATAGACAAAATACAGAACTCCTGATTCAAAGTAGAAACATCGCCCACATCCCAAAAATAAGCAGTTCAACTACAAAGACTTCAGTAAGGATAACAAGCAATTACATAGTTTTTTACCACACAGAAAAAGCTAGAATATCATAATCAAACCATTTTAGATGCATAAAATGAATAAAAGAAAATTAAGAAGGAAGTACAGATAAGCAGGACAGTTCTATAAGTAATGTGTGGAATTTATGACATACTTAAAAATTCAAGTAACATGAAACCTTATTCATGGTTTCATATGTAATCCTCTTCTTGTGATCTGTGTATATGGGAATACTCTTAGTTTGGTGTTTAATTTCAGAATTAAAATTCAATATCTATTAGGCAGCATCTGGTAAAAGCTGTTATTTTTCTACTATAATTGAAAAGAAAAGATGGTTATCTGCCTAGTAGAACATTCTAAATCATAATTTGTCTCCATGGACTTTTCATTGTTCTTTCACTTAACAGGAGAATTTTTTTTCAGATATTTTTTGACTCTGTCTTCCTCCAAGAGCAATTTCACCATAATATTTTATTGATATCTAGATTTAAAAAAGAATTAATGCCATGAATAAGAGCCATCATTAGAAAATCAAAGAAAAATAAAAACATCCATTAAGTACAAGAAAATAATAAGGTAATCTAAAATCTTATTATTTCTTAAAATCATAATGGAGATGCTTCACTATCTCTATTAAATGTAAGCAGGTCATCTGAGCAACCTTGAGAATGAACAGTTTCTAATATAGAATTGTATAATTCCTCTTTTCCAGAATGCATTTGTGAGAGAAATACACAATCAGGAATGATAGTCATAGACTACATAATTTTTTCCTTTTTTGATTGGATCTGAGTCACAGAATCTTCAGCTACAATTCCTAAAAATGTATGGTACTTTATAGAATGTACCTTTTCTCAGCAAAAAAAGACACAATCAAAAGCTATGAATGAAAGGCTTCATCTCACATGGAGGCAATTGAGTAATATTACTGACTTGTATCAATCTGGATCTGTCTGTAATCTTTCCAGCCCTAGTAAAAATCTTAAGTAAATTTTCTAAATTTTATGGAAAACTTAGAATCCCCACATTTCAAAATTAGAAGGGACCTCAGATACCTAGTTAAACTCATATTCAGAAAATAATTTTTACTGAAACATACTTTACAAATGGTTACCTATCTTTGTATGTCCAAATATCTCCAGTGAAGGAAATTCTATTGCCCCAATATATTTTATCCATATAACCTGCACACAGCTCTAATTGTTAGGAAGCCTAAATTTGTCTCATTTCAAATATTTTTCCATTTGCTCCTGATTTTCCCTTCTGAGGTCAAATCTAATTCCTTCCTCTTATGAACAACATATAAGAGCATGCTCTTCTCTGGGCTGAATGACCCAAGCTCCTTCAAACAATCCTAAATTCCCTGACCTGTCATTATCCCTAACAAAGGTGCTACAACACAGAGTTCTCAGCACTCATTGTTGTCCTTATCCAAAGTGCTGCCATGCTAACCTTGAGGATACATTCTAAAATGCAGGAATATATCATAGTAATATGACATCAGTAGTTAATATTAAGCAGACACACACACACACGCACACATATAAAGTTCATGGTACATCATATGTGCTAGAGGTTTTAGTTCCATTCTGAGTCCTGTCGTGAAGTGGATAGTTGCCTAAGAACCAGTCTTTGAGCAAAATCTTTGAAAACTTAGATGAAATAATTTGCAAATGTAACAGAAGTGCTTGATAATTAATTCAAGAAAAATTATAATTACTCAATTTAAAATATGGTCCAATATATAAAGGTCAATATTTATTTTATTTCCATGTTGAAGTTCAAAACCCATTACTTATTTTTATAACTCATCTGAGAAATAATATCGCTGCCAAAAATGAAATGTATTATACATTTAGCTGGTTTCTCTAATATCATAGCATTAAAAAAAATTGTCTCAGCGAGTTAAGATGGAGAAGTAAACAGTAAATCACCATAATTCTCCCATATTCATCTCCAAACAACCATAAAATACACTTCAAAATAAATCTTGGAATAACAGAACCAGCAAAAAGACAAGGTAAAACAATCTTTGAGCCCAAGACACTTAGAAGATGGGTAGGAAACATTCATTTCACTCAGGTAAAAGGGGAACACATTCTAGATTAGGAAGCATCCCAGAAAGCCTGAGCAAGTCCCACCTCAGGAAAACAGCATTGGATGCTAAGGCCCAATGCAGCAGAGCAGGCAAACATCAACACCAGAACCCCCACGTGCCTTAGCAGAGCCAGGAGAATAGGCAGACTCCAGCATCACTAGGTACTACAGCTTAGACGTGGGTAAAGAGGCAACTTCCAGAGATCAGACTCCAAGTCCTTCATTGTAGCCCTGGGGAATACACAGATACACCCACGTTTCACTCAGCACAAGTCATAAACCACCACTAGGACTCCAGTTCAGCACCAGGTAAGTTGCAAGACACCTACAGCCTCCAGTAGCAAGAACCAACATCTATCCTATCACACAGAGCACCAGAAATGCATGTCCCGAGTGGGCATAAGGACAACATCAGCAAAACAGCATGTACACAGCCAGCACCTTTAGCCACTGGCACAAGAAACCTGAGACCATGACCCTTCTACCTTGGGAACAGAGCTCAATTTTAAAATTTACCATATTCTACCTCTCCCTTCTTACCCAGTGTACTTGTCTTATCATCCTTTATTTTTTAGTTCATCCCCTAAAATTCACCTTATAAGTGTGTGTGTATGTATGTATATATTTGTGTGTGTATATGTGTATACACACATATGCACATATATAGTATGTGCATGCATACATATATATGCATACATAGACACACAGTATGAGGGGAGGAGATTATGTAAAGCTATGGGGAGAGGGGTGGAAATTGACAGAAGAGAGGGAAGATCAAGGAATGGGTCAGACAGAAGTAAGACATTGGTGAGGATGTAAAAAGTGATAGGAGAGAAAGAAATAGAATGAAAGGAAATATTAAGGTAGAAATCAAAACTCTAAATGTGGGTGGGATTAACTTCTCCATAAAATGGAAGTTGATAGCAGGATGGATCAAAAAACAGAATACTACAGTATGCTGGAGTGTGTGTGTGTGTGTGTGTGTGTGTGTGTGTGTGTGTTTCTTTTTTATTTAATGGATTTACTTATAACTTACAACATTCATTTCCACAACTCTTTGAGTTCCAAATTACTCCCTTCTCCTGTCCTCCCCACATTCCCCAATGTTAGCATACAATATGATACAGATTCTACATACAACTTCACATTAAATATTAGTTAAATTGTGAAGAAGAATTATAACCAATGGAATGAATAATGAGGAAGAAGAAACAGAAAACAAAAAGAAAAAGAGAGGGAGCAAGTAGTTTGTTTCCATCTGCATTCAGACTCTGGAATTCTCTGTAATTCATAACATTCATATACCACAGCTTGTTTAGGAATTCCCCAATTGAAGGGCATCACCTTGATTTCAAATTCTTTCCCACCACAAAAGGAGCTGCTATAAATATTTTTGTAGATATAGATCCTCCTCCCACTTGTATAATGTCTTTGAGATGCAGCCCTAGAAGTGGTTTTGTTGGGGCAAGGGTGTGCACATTGTTTTAATACTCTGGGCATAGTTGCAAATTTCTATCCTGAATGGCTGGATCCATTCACAACTCCACCAACAAGGCAATAGTTTTTCATTTTTCCCACATGTTCTCTAGCATTTATCATTTTCCTGTTTTATCATGTTAGCCAATCTGACTGGTGAAATGTGATACCTAAAAGTTGTTTTGATTTGCAGCTTTAATAAATAGTGATTTAGGGCATTTTATCATATTATTACAAATATCTTTAATTTCTTCCTCTGAAAACTGCCTTTTCATATTCTTTGGCCATTTGTGAACTGGGGAAAGACTTGTATTGTTATAAATTTGAATCAATTCTCTGTATGTTTCAGAATGAGGCCTTTATCAAAAAAAACTGGTTGTAAAACTTCTTTCACAATTTTCCATTTCTGTCCTAACTTTGCTTACATTGACTTTGTTGTAAAAATATTTCCAAATCAATATAATCAAAATTATCCATTTTGCATTTTATAATGCTCTCATCTCTTGTTTGGTCATACATTCTTCTCTTCTCCATAAATCTTACAAGTAAACTATTCCTTGCTCTCCAGATAGCTTAAAGTATCAGTCATTATATCTAAATTATAAATATGTTTTTACTTTATTTTGGTATATGGTGTAAGATATTGGTTTGTGTGCAGTTTCTGCCATACTATTTTCCAGGCTTCCCAGCAGTTTTTGGAAAATAATGAATTCTTATCCCAGAAGCCTTTGGGTTTATCAAACAATAAGTTACTATAAACATTGACTACCATGTCTTGTGTACTTAATCTATTCCGCTGATCCACTGCTCAATTTCTCAGACAATACCAACTGGTTTTAATGATTGCTGCTTTATAACACAGGTTAAAATCTGGTATGATGAGTTCCTAGACTCTTCAGAAATGATTGCCCTTGGAGCCAAGATGTTGGGAGTAGAAACAGCAATTCCAAGGTGCTCTCCCCCCATACTACTTCCAAGCCATGTAAAAGGGGTCTCTGAAGAACTTCTGGAGCCCCAGCACCCACAGAACGACACAGAGAAAATAACCTCCCGTTGAGGACAGCCCAGCAACCCTGCAGGAAGGACCAACACAGCGGTCTGGGAGCCGGAAGCACGCAGTGTGCAGAGCATGGGAAACCAAGCCAAGCCAGAGCTGAGGTCCCCATGAGCTGAGGTTTTAGCCCCAGGGCGGCAGGGCCAACAGCCTGCTGGAGGAACCCCAGAACACCAGTAGCTGTGGAGACTCCAGGATTATCAACATAGACATGCCTAGGACAAAGTAAGAGGTTAGTGTCCAATGGACTTTGGGACAGGTATTTGGGGAATGTGTCAGCTCCCTCCCCTGGGGGCTAGAAGCTGCTGAGGAGACACCCCATTTTGTAGTTTTCAGAGGCAGCTCCAGCTCCTGGCCTGCAATTAATTGCAGGGAGATTCAGCGATCAGTCTTGGGGGGTAATTGCTCTTGCTTTAACCTCCCTGGATCTGGATTGGGATCTAGGGTGGAGGTCGTGGGTGGGTTTACAGCTTGCCAGAAACGGAAGTTGCCCCCCACACGTTCGGGACGAAAATTCCTCTAGCTGGCCTTAAAGCCATAGTGTGGCTACAAGCCCAAAATTCAAGTAATTAAGTGGCAACATGCCAAGGCAAAGGAAACAGAAAAATGCAACCCTAGACTCCTATTTTGGGGGAATAGAGTGGGAAAAGGACTGTGAGGTCAGAAGTCCTGCTCCAAAAGCCCCAGGGGAAAACATGAGTGGGTTGCAGGCCACAGAGGACCTTAAAAAGGACTTTAAAAATCAAATAAGAGAAGTGGAGGAAAAATTGGAAAGAGAAATGAGAAGGATGCAGGAAAAGTATGAAATGAGGGTCAACAGCCTGACTGAAGAAAACAACACCTTAAAAAATAGACTAACTCAAATGGCAAAGGAGGCCTAAAAGGGCAATGAAGAGAAGAATGCCTTAAAAAGTCAAATTTGCCAGATGGAAAAAGAATCTCAAAACTTCAAAAGTTCACTGAAGAGATTCATTCTTCAGAGTTAGACTGGAGCAAATGGAAGCTAATGACTTTATGAGAAATCAAGATGCTGTTAAGCAGATCCAAACAAATGAAAGATTAGAAGGCAATGTGAAATATCTCATGGGAAAAACCACTGACCTAGAAAATAGATCCAGGAGAGACAATTTAAAAATTATTGGACTACCTGAAAGCCATTATCAAAGAAAGAACCTAGAAATCACCCTTCAAGAAATTCTCAAGGAAAATTGCCCTGATGTTTTAGATCCAGAGGGCAAGATAGAGGTTGAAGGAATCCACAGATCACCTCCTGAAAAAGATCCCAAAAAGAAAACTCCCAGGAATATTATAGCCAGGTTCCAGAATCCCCAGATCAAGGAGAAAATACTACAAGCAGCCAGGAAGAAACAATTTCAATATTGTGGAAACACAATTAGAATAGCCCAGGACCTGGCAGCTTCTACACTGAGTGATCGAAGGGCATGGAATATGATATTCCAGAGGGCAAAAGAACTGGGAATGAACCCAAGGGTCACCTACCCAGCAAAACTGAGTATTTTGTTTCAGGGGAAAATATGGTCATTCAGTGGAATAGAGGACTTTCAAGCATTCTTGAGAAAAAACCAGAATTGAATAGAAAATTTGACATCCAGACACAAGAAGCAAGAGATGCCTGAGAAGGTAATCAGGGAAAAGAAATCAAAAGGAACTTATCAAAGTTGAACTATTTACATTCCTAGATGGAAAAGCAATAACTGTGACTGATGATATCTTTCTCACTATGAAAATAATGGAAGAAGGGTGTGTGGCCATATGAATACATATGTGAATGTGTGTGTATATGGTTACAGTTATATATGGATAGAGGGCATAGGTTGATATTGTTGGGAAGGGAGAGTACTCAAGGGATGAAATTATGAGGTGAGAGAGGAAAGTGGCAAGAGGAGATGGGGAGAGACATGGTGGGGTAAACTATCTCATGTAGGGGAAGTGGTTGCAAAGGAGGGGGAGAATAAGGAAGGCTAAAAAGGCAAAACCACATTCACATTGAATTTGGTTCAGGTAGAAAATGACATACATACTAAATGGGATATCTCAACCTGCAGCAGGATAGGGGGAAGGGGGATGAGAGGAGAGATGATGGATGGGAGGGCATCCTTGGGGTGAGGGGAGGTTGGAAGTACCCACTATAGAAGAGGGTCAGGATCAGGTAGGGAATGGACCAGGTGGGGGGTGGGATGAGTGGGAGGGAATTATAAGCAGCCTTGCACAATATATCTACTATGATAATGTTTTGCATAGCTAGACATGTACAACATATACTGAATTACTTATATCCCAAGAAGGAATGGGTGACAAGGGAGGGAGGAAATGGATCTGAAATTCAAGGTCGTAACATTAAATGTTTCAAATATATATATATAAATACTAAAAAAAAAAAAAAAGAAATTCTCAAGGAAAACTGCCCTGATGTTTTAGATCCAGAGGGCAAAATAGAGGTTGAAAGAATCCACCGATCACCTCCTGAAAAAGATCCCAAAAAGAAAACTCCCAGGAATATTACAGCCAGGTTCCAGAATCCCCAGATCAAGGAGAAAATACTCCAAGCAGCCAGGAAGAAACAATTTCAATATTGTGGAAACACAATCAGAACAGCCCAGGACCTGGCAGCTTCTACACTGAGGGACTGAAGGGCATGGAATATGATATTCCAGAGGGCAAAAGAGCTGGGATTGAAGCCAAGGGTCACCTACCCAGCAAAACTGAGTATTTTGTTTCAGGGAAAATATGGTCATTCAGTGGAATAGAGGACTTTCAAGCATTCTTGAGGAAAAAACCAGAATTGAATAGAAAATTTGACATCCAGACACAAGAAGCAAGAGATGCCTGAGAAGGTAATCAGGGAAAAGAAATCAAAAGGAACTTATCAAACTTGAACTGTTTACATTCCTATATGGAAAAGCAATAACTGTGACTGATATCTTTCTCACTATGAAAATAATGGAAGAAGGGGGTGTGGTCATATGAATACATATGTGAATGTGTGTGTAGATGGTTACAGTTATATATGGATAGAGGGCATAGGTTGAATTTGTTGGGAAGGGAGAATACTCCAGGGATGAAATTATGAGGTGAGAGAGGAAAGTCGCAAGAGGAGATGGGGAGAGACAGGGTAGCATAAACCATCTCATGTAGAAGGAGCAAGGGGTAGTGGTTGTAAGTGGGGGAAGAATAGGAAGGCAAAAAGGTAAAACCACATTCTCATTGAATTTGATTCAGGGAGAGAATGACATACATACTAAATGGGATAGCTCAACCTGCAGCAGAATAGGGGGAAGGGGGATGAGAGGAGGGAAGATGGTTGGGAGTTATCCTTGGGGGGAGGGGAGGTTGGAAGTACCCACTATAGAAGAGGGACAGGATCATGTAGAGAATGGACAAGGTTGGGGAGTGGGATGAGTGGGAGGGAATTATAAGCAGCCTTGTACAATATATCTACTATGATAATGTTTTGCATAGCTAGACATGAACAACACATACTGAATTACTTATCTCCCCAGAGGGAATGGTTGACAAGGGAGGAAGGAAATGGATCTGAAAGGAGAGGTCTTAACATTAAATGTTTCAAATATATATATATATGTAAATACTATTATTAATTCTCTTTTGCTTATAATTGGGAGATAAGATGTGCAGGCATTGGGACACAAAGATTCACCTTCCTCTAATGGAAAAGTCGAAGGGGGTATGGGAGAAGGTATGGGAGAGAGCAGATTGGAGGAAGTGATATCTTGTGGGACTACTATTCTGGGAGGCTGGGTAGGGGAATAACGGGAGGAAAATGATTGTAACTCAAAATCTGGCAGACATGAATGATGTAAAACAGAAGTTAATAAAGCATTTGTTCAATAAAAAAAAAAGAGCACTGGCCCCGGAGTCAGGGGACCCAGGATCATTTCTAGCCTCAGAAAATGGGCACCCAAACATAAAAAAATGACTGGCCATGTAACCTTGAGCAAATTATTTAACCCCAAATGCTTAAAAAAAAAAAAGATTTGTTCTCCTGAGGACTGCTGCTGTGAATAAATTTAAGGATCTATTTCCATAGTACAGTGAACTCTTTGTTTATTCAGCAACAAACTAAAGCAAAACTTTCACAAAACTAAAGCACAATATCCACAACAATATAACATAATACCTTATTACTAAGATGGCCACATAGTCTTAACAAAATATATTATTCAGCATGTCAAAATCTCAAACAGTATAAAATACCCATCTAAGGTCTTCTTTCATCTTGATTTGAGATTTCCAATCATCCTTAAGTCAGTCATCCTTACTGGGTAGTGAAAAGGACAAAAGTCATCCAACCTTAGGTCACAGTAAATTAAAATATCAGCAGTCATTACTGACTACCCAAGTTCTCTTTCATCTTGACTCACGGCTGGATCCCAAACCGCATAACTCCTCTTCCATGATCCCACCCCTTGCCTGGATTCACCTGACTGTTGACTGGATTCACAGGTGGGCAGCTCTCTGCTCCTGTTCCATATTGTAGCTCATGGGGACTCCTCCACCCCAAGTTCTTTACAGTTTTTCTTTCTAGGAAAACAAAGCTCAAAAAGGCTGCAGCAATTTTTACACCCATTGCTGGCACTATCATTTCAACTAATTTTTGGTATAAGAAATCAACAGAAATCAATGGATAGAGTGCTTCTGTCCAACAAAGTAACACTAACACAAGTTGACATAGTGCTTCTGACTGATCAAGTACACAAATCAATAGAATAATTCTGTCTGACAAAATAACACAATCATCACATTCTCTCTCTTAGCTCTGCTTGGTCTCAGATCACACTCAAGCTTTAATCTGCTCTACTCCTTCTTATTCCAACCTTCCTGTTCTGCCTTCCTATTCCACTCTTTAGGCAAGCTGTTCCCACTATGAACTACAAGAGATGACATTAGACCTAGGGAAGTTCTCCAAACTCCCTTAGAACTATTAAGGGCAACACAATGTATAGTATTTCCAACAAAGTCTTGATGCCATTACAATTGTAGATATCTATGAATTTTTCATCTGAACACTGCCTTTTCATATCATTTAACCATTTATCAATGGGTAATGACATCTTCTTATATATTTGACTCACTTTTCTATATATTTGAGAAATGAGACCTTTATCAGAGACCCTGGATGTAAAAATTATTTCCCAATGTTCTTCCTTCCTTCTAATCTTGAATTTACTGAATTTTACTTGAATTTACTGAAATTACTTGAATTACTTATATTTGTGCAATAACTATTATATTTAATACAATCAAAATGATCTATTTTATAGCTCATAATATTCTCTATATCAAATTTGTTAGTATTACCCTTTTCATTTATATCATGTACATATTTTGACATTGTCTTGTTATATAGTGTAAGATGTTGCTCTATACCAAGTTTCTCTCATACATTTTCCAGTTTTCCCAGTTGTTGTTTTTTTTTTTTAATAGTGAATTCCTCTCCCAAAGTCTGAGGTACTTTGGTTTTTCAAACAGATTATTTTACTTTATATTCTGTGGTCATGGTCATTTACTATTTACAATGGATCCACCACCCTATTTCTTATCCAGTCCAAGATTATTTTGATACCTGTGACTTTATACTATAGCTTTATATCTACTATGCCCAGGCCACCTTTCTTTGCCTTTTTTCATTAATATTCCTGATATCCTTGACCTTTTGTTCTCCAGATGAATTTTGTTATTTTTTCTGATTCTTTAAGATATATAATTTTGGAGTGTGTTGTCACAATATTAAGTTACTAAATCAATTTAGGTAGGATTCTCGTCTTTATCACTTTGTCAGAATTTTGTCAGTATTTTGTCAGAAGCTTTTTTGGTATTTATTGAAATGATCATATTATTTCTGTTAATCTTCTTATTGATATGTTTGATTATGATGATACTTTTTCTAATATTTAACCTGCCTGGTATAATACCAATTCCTGATATAAATCCCACCTGATCATAGTGAATGATCCTTATGTTAATTTACTAACCCCTTTGCTAATATTTAAATTCATTAGGGAAATTAGTCTACAATATTCTTTCTCTGTTTTGGTTAATCCAGGTTTAGGTATCAGCGTCATATCAACAAGAATCATGTTAGGACTCCTTCTTTGCCTATTTCTCCAAATTGTTTATATGGTATTGGAATTAATTGTTCTTTAAATGTCTGGTAGAATTCACTTATGAATCCATCTGAACCTAGAGATTTTTATTCTGGGAGTGTCTTGATGTCTTATTCAATTTCTTTTTTTCTAAAATGAGTTTATATGAGTATTTTATGTCCTCTTCTGTTAATCTGGGTAATTTATAGGTTGTTTTTTTTTTTAAGTATTCACAAATTTCACTTGGATTATCAGGATTTTTTGCAAATAGTTGGGCCAAATAGCTCTTATTTTTTCTTTTAATTTCTACTTCATTGGTGGTGAATTTACCATTTCATTTTTGATACTGGTAAGTTGGTTTTCTACTTTAAAAAATCAAATTAGCCAAATGTTTCTCTTTTATATAAAACCAATTCTTAGTTTTATTTATTAGTTGAATAGTTTTCTTAAATTCAATTTTATTAATTTCTCCTTTTATTTTCAGGATTTCTAATTTGGTATTTAATTGGAGATTATTAATGCACTCTTTTTCTAGATTTTTTCTTTCATATCCAGCCCAGAGGTCTCCTTTTTCTATATTTTATTCATGTAAGCTTTAAGAGATAAAAAAAATTTCCCCGAAGAACTGCTTTGACTGCATCTCATAAGTTTTGGTATGTTGTCTTATTATTATCATTCTATTGGATGAAGTTATTTACTGTTTCTGTGATTTGTTGTTTGCCCCACTCATTGTTTAGGAATATATTATTTAGTTTCCAATAATCTTTATTCTATCTTTTGATGAAACTTTGTTATTGAAATGGAAATGGAAATTTAAAATCTTCCCTGTTCCTAGGCTGTTTGATAGGCTTAAGAGACTCTCAAAACCTTCCTTTATTTGAAAATATACTCTGCCCCCTAATAGGCTGAATGTGGTCACATGAAACCTGTGGCAGGAGGCTTGGTTTTCAGGAATGCCCACACCTTGTTGCTGTGTGATTGGGCATTGGGGCAAGAGGATGGTTACATTCTCTGACCCAGGAGAAGGCTATATAATCTCTGATGTGAGACTTTGCTTTGGGGATCACTTTGAGAAGTGTTGTATGACTTGACCAAACAAGATTCTGGGCAACTGTTGTGGAGCCCCCGGCTTTGAAAACCCAGATGTTAATGCTTCCCTCTCTGGTAACTGTGCTTTGGTATGGATGTATGGACAGTTTGGAGGCCTGTCTGCTTGATCTGTTTATGTCTTGTAACTTCTCTCTGTATACTCTGAAGTTTGGGGTGTTGACCTTTTCCCCCTGAACTAGGTAAATTATATATTTGATTGATTAAAATAAGCTTGTTAACCCATTTTGAGTTCCTTTCCTTTAGAAAAGCAGATCTAAGAACCTGTGTTGGCAGCCACCCTGGGGATTCTGGGGTGCTTGCTGTTAGTTATATGTAATTTATTGCATCATGATTTGAAAAGGGTGTATTTAATATTCAAACCTTTCTGCTTTGGATTGTGAGGTTTTAATTACTTAGTACATCGTCAATTTTTATATAGGCATCATGCACCACAGTAAAAAGTATATTTCTTTCTATCCCCATTTAATTTTCTTCAGATGTCAACCATATTATTTTTTCTAAAATTCTATTAACCTCTTTGACTTTTTTCTTTTTAATTTTGTGGGTTATGTGTATCTAGTTTTGAGAGTGGGAGGTTGAAGTTTCCTACTGGTATAGTTTATTTTTCTCTGATGATATTTTTTATTAATTTATTTGTTTACTTTTAGTTTACAAGATTCAATTCCATAGTTCCTTGATTTTCAAATGTCCTTTTCCTCCAGCCCCCATCCCCCACGACAGCATATAATCCAGTATAGGATCTGCAAATATTTTCATATTAGACATTAGTCAAGTTACAAAGGCGTATTGTACTAGGTGGGATGAAAAATGGTAAAGAAGAAATAAAACCAAACAATGAAAAGAAAAAGATCAATTAGTTTGCTTCCATCAGGATTCAAGCTCAGTTTCTAGTTATTTCTCTGGATGTCACATCTGTCTCCTTCATGAGTCTTTTGAGATTGACTGATATCACTGCATTGCTGAGAAGAGTCCAGTCTGTCATAGTTGGTCATCACACATAAGTTGTGTCTGTGATTGTATAAAAATTTCTCCTGGTTCTACTCTTCTCACTCAGCATCAGTTTGTATAAGTCTCTCTCTCCAGGTAAATATGAAAACTGTCTCCTCCTCGTTTCTTATAGCACAATAATTTTCCATTACATGCATATACCACAACTTGTTTAGCCATTCCCCAATTGATGGGCACCCCTTTAATTTCCAATTCTTTGCAACCATGAAAAGCGCTGCTATAAATATTTTTATACATATGGGTCTTCCTCCCACTTTGATGATCTCTTTTGGATATAGCAGTAGAAGTGGTATTTCTAGGTCAAAGGGTATGAAATTATTTATAGCCCTTTGGGCATAATTCCAGATTGCTCTCCAGAACGGTTGGATAATTTCACAACTCCACTAGCGATGCATTAGTGTTACAATTTGCCCACATCCTCTCCAGCATTTGTCATTTCCCTGTTTTGTCATCTTAGCCAATCTAACTGGAGAGATGTGGCACCTCAGAGTTCTTTGATTTGCATTTCTCTAATCAAGAGTGATTAGGGCATTTTTTCATATGCTTATAGATATATTTAATTTCTTTCTCTGAAAACTGCCTATTTATATCCTTTGACCATTTATCAATTGGAGAACGACTTGTATTCTTATAGATTTGACTCAATTCTCTCTATATTTTAGAAATGAGTCCTTTATCAGAGACATAGGTTGTAAAAATTCTTTCCTAATTTCCTACCTGCCTCTTGATTTTGGTTTCATTGGTTTTGTTTTTTACAGAAGCTTTTCAATTTAATGTAATAAAATTATCCATTTTGCATTTTATAATGCTCTCTAATTCTTGTTTGGTCCTAAAGTCTTTCCCTCTCCACAAATATGACCAGGTAAACTATTCCTTGCTTTCCCAGATTGATTACAGTATCATCCTTTATCTGCTTGATCTGTTTCTGTCTTGTAACTTCTGTCTGTATACTGGGTACTGACAGTTTTCCCCTGAACTAGGTAAATGATATATGCCTGATTGATTAAAGTAAGCTTGTTAACCCATTCTGAGTTGCTTTCCTTTAGAAAAGCAGAACTAAGAACCTGTGTTGGCAGTCACCCTGTGGATGTTGGGGTGCTTGCCACTACACTGGTGAAAAAATGAAAGGCTGAATAAAAGCTCAAAAAGACCATATAATAATGATGACTGTGTCATGAATTTAGTGACACCTCTGCCCTGAATATATTTTTGGAGACTTTCCTTAATTTTATGAGTGTGCTGCTATTAGAGGTGATAGGACCATTGTAGTCAACAATTTTACAATCCTAATCCAATATTTTGTAAACACGAAGTTTATAGAAAAGTAGACACTTCCTAGCTTCCTATAATCTGCAAATACACACACACACACACAAACACACACACACACACACACACACACAGTCCCCATTAGATTATATTTGAACGGAAATTCGAAAAAACAGAAATCTTAGATAAAGTTTTTTCAGGAACTGTTTCATGAATGTATCATATGTTTTCAAGCATAGTAATATACAAGAAGTAGGTGATTAATGACTGAGCTAAATTCAGTTGAATTGATGAGAAAGGAGAGGTTACCATATCAGTGGACTGAATATGCACATTAATGAAGTCATAGACATGACGAGATAATACAGTAATACATTCTTAGGAGAGCTCATATTGTCATGTTTTTTTGACCAATTCTCCCTGAAAAACTGCATATTTTAGTATACTTTTTCAAACACTTTCTATGACTAATCAAGAATCCTCTCCTAAATAACCTTGGACCATATGCATTTTTTGTTGGGTTTTTTTTTGTTTCTTTTTTTTTTTTGCAGATCTCATCAATAATTTTCAGAAACTTCAGAATAATTCATTTATCATAGCATTCTTGTTTACATGAGAGGAAATAAAATACCAGAGAAAATAACACTGATAAAGCAAGACTCCTACTTAACCAAAGTCAGAGAGAAATCAATTGCAATTTTCTCTTTGATATTCTTTCCTTCTTTGCTAACTATATCCCACAGCTGCTTCACTGAGTTCACTGGCCATTATGTGTAAAATACTATACTAGTAACATCCAGTGATGTGAATTGACTCACTACCCTTACTTAAGGTATGAAAGCACTAAATTCTTTGAATGCACTACTAATCTCACTATTGTGTTTGTCTTCGTAAATCCCAGCATGGAAACTGAAACATCGTTTCTCCTTAATAAGTTATTATTAATAGAGCAAAACTGTTATGTGAGATGGAATATGCATACAAAGAACTGCTATAAAAATTAGGGTGTGGTTATGTGATTAAAAATAAAATATCATGAGATGAAAAAAGTGAGAGAAAAATTTTTCACAATTCAGTTATTTCATTCTGATATCAACAATACTGCATATATCTTTCTTCTTCCACCCCATTTCCACTTTGGGGGAGCTTACATTTCTTGGTCCATTATAGCTCTAGTTACTTTTCTGTCTTCTCCTTGACAAAAAATACATTACTGTTATAACATTGAGGGTACTGAGCCTATAGTAGCCGAATTGAATTCCACCTTCTTTCGAGGATGTATTTAAGTCCTTTGAGAGCATATCCAACTGATGAGGTCATAGTAAATGTCCACTGCTGTAAAATAGACATGAAAAATCTTTCCAAGAGACTATAAAGTAGCATTAACCTTGGCCAGACATCTTGTTTCTGTGCTCCCAGTGCACTGGCAAGAAAACTTAGAGAGTGGAAGGTAAATCACTGCCAATAGAAATAACTCAAATGCCTTTCTTAGAGTGAAAGAACCAGGAAGAGAAATAATCCTATTAAGGCTTGATAAATTTTTGAGTTAGAAGGCACCAAACAAACTAGATTCTGCCTTTGAATAATATGTTTAATAGTCTGGCCAACAGAAAATTGATATATTTCATTTTCTTTCACTGTCTTAATGGTATTTCAGATATTTAAGGGTAAAAAGACAGCTTTGATGTAGCAGTAAAATGGAAGGCCTTGCTGGTGTTTGCTTTAATGAAGTCACCAATCCTCTTCGCACACTCTTAGCAAGCATGAAGAAGGGGTTCACCAATGTGCTTCTCAGGTTGATCTTATCAAAGTAATTATCCCTAATGTGACTTTTACTTTGCTGTATTAGTCATCTAGGGAGAGTCAAAGATAATACGTCCACAGACAACCCAATTTTCCTCATGCAGATATCCCAAAGGCATCCTTAGAAATTAATATATTTTAAAACATGTTTGCTTCTGGTCCCCAAATACTGAAGAAGTTCTGTGTGCCCCCTCCTCCTTAACATTGCTAAAGGGAGAAAACACTCTTTAACCAAAAATTAGTTTCCTTTAATAAAGGATAGAAAGTGACATCTATATGACATATTTTTTTGTCATATGATGAATAGAGAGTACAGAACCTGGAGTTGGGAAAAGTCAAATTCAAATCATTTCTCCAATACCTTGACAAGTCACCTAAAATATACCTGTTCCAGTTGCCTTATTTGTAAAGTGAGAATAAAAATTAGTACCATCCTCCCACTGTCATTTTGAGGATCAAATAAGATATGTATAAAGTGTTTTGACAACTTTAAAACACTACATAGATGTTGACTGTTGTTAAAGTAGATCTTCACAATTACCCTAAATGAAAGAGAATTAAGGGATTGCTTCTAGAAATTAATTTAGGAAACTATTACTTTTATATACCCTGCCAGCTCCTCAAACTCAAAATGTCCAAGACAGGATTCATCATCTTCCCCAAGCCTTCCTTGAAATTTCCTATTGTTGTTGTTACAGATACGGCCCATTATTCCATTCTCCCAGTTTTATAACCTTTCCATTAACTTTGACTCTATTGTCCCTTTCCCTCATATTCAACCTGTTTTTACATTTTATTGTCTTAAATTCCACAGTATCTGTCACATTCAACCCTTCTTTCTATTCACTTGGTCAGAATCTTGGCTTAGGTTCTCATCACATCTCATTTGTACTATTACAGTAATCTCCTAATTGGTCTCCTATCTCAAATCTCTCCTAACTCAAATGCACCCATTACAAAACTGTCAAAATGATATTCCATATGCACAGATCTGTCCATGCCACTCTCCTAATTAATAAACACCACTAATTCTATACTATAAATAGAATCAAATATAAATTCCTCTTTCTGGATTTTAAATCTCTTCTCATTCTGGTTTCAGGCAATATCTTTAGTCCCATTATACATTTCTCACTTCCCTGTACTCTACAATCCAAACATGGTTTCTCAAATCTGGCTCTCCATTTTCCTTCTTTGTTCCTTTCTATTAATTGCACCCCTCTCTTTGAATGCACTCCAACCTAACCTCTGCTTCATCAAATCCCTCACTTTCTTCAAAATAAGCTAAAACTCCATTCTACATAATGCCTTTTTTGAAGTCTTCACATAATGTTAATGGATATAAAGATAGTATTGGCAAGTAAGAATGTACTTAGCACATTGTTTCAAGTTAACACCTTGTTTAAGCTATTTAATTTACACAGAAGTAGTTAACACCTTGGGAGGAAGTTACTGATGTCAAAGAAAAGGGAGGACCCATACCGTATATAAGGAAGAACACAAGCTGGACAGGCAGATTTTCCTGGGGTAATCATCCTGGAGGAAGAGCAGCTGCTGGTGGGGGGGGGGGGTGATGGAGGAAGGACAGAGAGGAGGGAGAGAGAGAGGGAGGGAGGGAGGGAGGGAAAGAGAGAGAGAGGAAGGGAGGGAGAGAGAGAGAGAGAGAGAGAGAGAGAGAGAGAGAGAGAGAGAGAGAGAGAGAGAGAGAGAGAGAGAGGGACAGAAACACAGAGAGACAGAGACACAGAGAGAATTTCTCTCAGTGAGCATCTGGAGGCTGGAGCTTCTGCTGAGACATTTCTTCTGGGAATTTCTGCTGAGAACTTCTAAGAACCAGGTTGAGAAGCTACCGTGAGTGAGAGAGGAGGATCCCTGCTTGAGGGAGCCTATTCTGTTGTGAAGGCTTGGGAATGTGGGTGTTCACTGCATTAACCATGTGTACCAACTTTGTGGTTACTGTAACAACTTTGGCTTTCTGGTTCTGGGACTCAGTTTTCTGGTATTTGAATAAAGGCTTTGGTTCTATACTCCATGTGGAGAGCCTGTTACATTTTGTGATTCACAAGTGTACTAGCATATTCATAACCACTGTGCGTGTTG